>VZSJ01001654.1:958486-985848 GCA_013398405.1 Pheucticus melanocephalus | reverse complement strand
TTTTTTTCTATGGTCCTTGAGGAATAAGTGGCTGGTCAGATTAACTGTTGTGATATTTATAATATTCTCACATCCACTGCCTTCTTTCAGGGCCTGGGCTTCCTTTTTTTTTGTCCTATAATAGTAAGCTTTGGAACACCACTGAACACCATATAGTCCAATTCTTATCTTCCTCGAGGTGTCTGAGATAATGCTCATAGTTAATACATTTAATATTTGCATGCAAAGTAAATCTACTCTTTCCAAACACTACTGTTCATGTGTGAAAAATACACGAACACAGGACATAAGACCAAAGACTCAAATTCTTTTTATGTCATTGACAAAAAGATCCTTTGAATAAGCTGCTCACCCCTACCCTCCTCTCCACCAGAAGAAGAGTCATCTGCTGAATGCCATTTTTTGGGTTGTTTTCTCTTCCCTTAGTTTAGGGAACAATGTGCAATACTTATTAATAATGCCATTTAAAAACCATAATATGTCATATATTTAAACTTAGCTAGTAGCATAATGTTTTCCATTAAAATTTCACACTGCTTTTTAAATACTACTACACAGTGATAATACTTTTCTATAAAACTCTTAAAAGAGAAAAAAATCTCCGGAACCAAAGTTGGTAGTTGCCCAATTAAATCTACAGGAAAAAAACCCAACACAATGCACCTAGGTACCTAAATCCAGAGGTCTTTATGAAACAGTAGCTGCTTTAATCCTCACAAACAGTTCTGAGTCTAGTGATGTAGCTCTATATTTCTTCAGACATACAAAATATTATCATAAATATGTCACTGACTTATTTTAGGTATATTAATACTTTTAATACTTGAGAAAGAAACAAAAATTGGAAAATTTAGTGTATCGTGACATTTAGGAAAAAAAAATCCAGCTCTAAAAGACTATCAAAATTCTATTTGAATTACAGATGACATATACTTTTCTTTAAAATCAGTTACAGATTCCTGGCATTCCTGCAAATCGAGTACATGGTTTTTTATAAATACATCATTAAAATGTTTCCTGTTGCTTACAAGTAAGCGTTCTGGAAGAAAAAACATGCCTGCATAGGGTATTAAATAAAAGACGGGTCTTATATGAGGAGCAATTATCAAAGCTCTAACTTCTTATTGAAGCAGTGAGACATGGAAGAAATATCTTGAGTCTGAAAGAACACCTGTTGAACTACTGATCTATTAAAAGTTCCCTGAAAAGCACCAGCAGGAGAAATAATGTGTTTCAAATTTGACTGAATTGAAGTGATTAAAGCATATATTCTGTTGAGAAAATCATAATAATGGGAAGAAATCGTTTGCATTTCAAAAGAAAAATCAGCTATTAAAAAAACCAATATATTTTCCAGAAAATGTCTCTACTTTAGTGTAAGACAGGATTTACATACAAATTTGAAAAACTTGTTGTAATAAAAAAAAAAAAAACATGTTGTAGAAGTGTTGAGAAACCAGCACAGAGAAAGGTTGTGTGTTTTGCTGTTTCTTTTTTCCCTTAGAAATCAAAACACAGCAAGTACAGGGGATGAAAGAACACAGTTTTTGTTAGGTGCTGTTACAGTAGCATTTTCTACATCAGTGGGGGAGGGGGTGATGGTGTTATCACTACTGTTATTATTCAAGAACTTTTAATATGTTTACCAGATCACTTGTGTAAACATTTTGTTCAGCTTCAACCTTTAAAATTTTAATAAAAATTTTATTGTTATGCATTTTTTAAAGATGAGCACTGAGAATAATTGAAGTTCACACATTTTTCCCTGGTAGATATCAGAATATTATTCCAGCGTTTTTTCTTACATAAGTCTTGATATTTGTCCTCTTTACCATCAAATCTTAAGTATAGAATGTGTATTTTAATGAAAAAACACATTATGAATATTTGCTTTAATTCTAAGATAACCCCAAGGGGTTCGTAATATAGGGAACTCAGTTGTGTTAAATGCCAAGATATATCACATATTTAAGAAACATTCACTGTTTCACTTTGGCTGCAACCTTTAAATAAGAAGAATCTTAAACAATAGAATGTTAAATTTATTCACTGAGTTTTAATCTTGAAACAATTAGAGCTTCTGTTGTCCTGCCTTACTCATGATGTAGTCAGGATGATCATGTAGCAGAAAAATGCACTTCAATACATGTTGGCAAAGATGACTTTTTCAGTGAGCCTTCAGAAGACATGGCCTGGCCTTTCCCTTTTGTAAAGGATATTTTCAAGTAGAGGGCCTATGGGAAGATCCCTTTGCAAAGCTCCTAGTCCTTCCCCTAGTGTAAAATCAGGCCTCTAAAAGGGAGAAGTCTTCGAAAGCTCAAGTGAGTTTGGGTCTGTTTGAACCAGTGCTGTAAAAAAGGTGGAATTGACATGGTAGGAGGAAGGCATTAAAGAATTCACCTTGCCAACATGGGGGGGGCACCTCAGTTCTTTCCAGCTTTAATATCATATTCTCTTAACCATCACATTTCTTATGTAAATCTACCTTAATGCTATTTTTTCCTCATTAATCTATCACATGTGATTTTGCCTGGAAAGCACCATTTGCTGTGACTCCTCTGTGAAGCTCCTCACTCATTTTACGAATGTAACAGAAGAAGCCAAAAAAAATTTTTGCATATTGCTCCAATTTGCTGATTAAGCAGTCATAATTTTTTACCAAAACATAACTGTTGCCCAGTCTATTGAACAGATAAGACTTAGAGGAGGTCAGAACAAAAAATGAAAAGCAATCTGTTGACTATTTATAGTAAATCATAGGGTTGAGTACAGAAAGGCAAAAATGTTTAGGTGATTTTGGATAATGGAGAACAATTATTTTAGGTGTTTCCCATTTTAACATTTCATTAATTAATATAAAATATTTTATACATGCATAAATGCATACATATTGAGTAACTTCTATTATTCCTATTTGATCACTGACTTTCTTATTCTTTTCTTCTTCTTTATACCCTTCAATTACTCATCTGACTGGTCTATACCACAGTCTAGCCTTGATAAAATAATTTTGAGGTAATAGTTTACAATTCTGATGATCATTACGCCTTTTGAATCAGCAGGACCCCTTGAGACATACTTACAGCACCCTCAAACAAAGGAAGCTCTCTTGTTATAAAACTACACATGATCTTAGAAATCATAGATAATGGTATATCTGACTTATATTGGTCTGGATATTTCTTTAATCATTTATATCCTTAAAATCACTGAGATCTTCCTGAGTTTTAAAGCAGAGTATGCTATCTATAATGAATGAGAGGGCAATAAAGGAATTTGACATCGCTCAAAGGAATTATTAACATGAGTAAGAAGAAAAATAAGTTATCCTCCCATCCAAGTAATTTAAGATTCTTTCTTTGATTTTGTATAATGTTCAAGTAAGGGTATTGCTACTTAAAACTAAAAAAATTATATGGCTGAGGCTCTCTGGTGTCCAAGAAAGGTATATTATGGATGAATATCTCTGTTAACACCAAACCCAAAAATGTTCATAGAGTCATAGAATAGAATATGCTGAGTTGCAAGGATCATTGAGTCCAACTACTGGCCTTGCAGAGGACACCCCAACAACCCCACCATGTGGCTGAGAGCATTGTCCAAATGCTTCTTGAGCTTTGTCAGGCTTGGTGATATGACAAGGTCCTTGGGCCTGGTCAAGTGCACAACCATCCTCTGGGTGAAGAACCTTTCCCTACTATCCAACCTAAACCTCACCTGATTCAGCTTCAGGCCATTCCCAAGTTCTGGCACTGTGAAGAGATCAGTGCCTGTCCTTCCACTTCTCCACACGAAGATGTTGAAGAACACCATGTGTTCTCCCCTCAATCTCCTCCAGGCTGAAGTATAGCATTCCCTGCTCTTTTACACAAAATTCCACTGGTAAAATCTATGAAATTTTAGGCAGAGATATGACATTCAAGTTTGTCTTAAGCTATAATTTTGGTGCAGTTGAATACATCAGATTCATCTGTGCCTGTTTTCATACCCATAGCAATAATAAGTAAATAATTTCCTGGGAGGTCAAGGCAGTCCCCACTGAGGTTCTCACAGGTGAGACAATGGGCTGATTTGAGACAACAAATGATTGTCAGGTAAAGTGAATCACAGTGACCTGACAAGGTCTGGCAGGAGTTCTCCAGGTGAGAATTTTGGACAGTCCAGGAGATTCCTCCATTGGGCTGCTGCTGTGCCTAGACCAACCAGTAATCACTATCTGTACCTTCTGATTGATTAACTGGTGCTGGATTGACATTCTGGACAAAGGATCTGGCTATGCACGGCTCTTGCTGAGGTAAATACTGCTGTGGGTGAAGAAAAATGTCATGGTTTGACGCTGGCACAATGCCAGTGCCCCCATGAAAATATATGCTCCCTGGTGTCTGCTGTGAGATGTGACCAGGAATAGAGCAAAGCAGGCTCCAGCTTAGGAATAAAGAAAAGCTTTATTAACCTACAACTATATATAAAGAGAAACCCTCACAAAACTCAGAATGAAACCCTTCCAAAAACATTTCTCCTCCCCACACCAAATTTCCGATACATCCACCCCTCAGATCATCAACTTTCAGTCCATCACCACCCTTTAGATAATGAATTCTCAGAGAAAAGAGTCCTTCTTGTGCCATAGGCTTCCCCTGGAAACACAGTTGAGACCTCTTGTGTTTCTGTGTCACACGTGGCACTGCCCGGAGAACATTTATCATCATGACATCTTCCTTCCATGTCCAGTGCTCTCACCACTGCACATGGACCAGAGTTGCTTCTAGGGTTCCCCTTTTAAGGATGCTTTGCCCAGTTCCAAAAAAAAGCACAGTCTCTCACTTTTGGGACATCTGTCCCCCCTAAATTCACCCCCTGGCATCGAGAGATCTCAAGAACAGAGGTCTTCTTCTTCAAATTGAACATAGGCAATTTTTAAAAGTCTAAGCAAACTCTTCTCACAGATGAAGAAATGGTCATGAAAGATAGTTTTTTTTTTTCTATGTAGTTAAAGTAAGTTAAAGGTTTCAGATAATAGCAATGATTATGCAGGTGTTAGAGGGATTACATGCAACCATACTCAATCTGGACTATAAATATATGGCAGAACGGTTTGGGTAATCTCACATCATGTGAGTATTTTTGTGCAGTTGCAGAGACATTCAGTAGAGACTCATGTCAGCATCTGGACAGCAGCTGCCAGGGCTGCTGGAGAGATTCAATTCACATATTACACTTTACAAAAGATTCCACAATTTATTTATTTTAAATGCTTTAAGTACAAATTAACGAACACATCTTTCATAAAGCACACTGACATGAAGGCAATAAGTCTCATTCCTGTGAAATCCTGATGGCTGTTCAGAATCATGCTATTTTTATCTCTGCTGCTCAGATCCAGCAGTTCATACTGGTGATATATTAATATTATAAAAGATGTTTAATCTTGTTAAACGTCAGAGAACATTACATAGAACAGAGAGATTTAATTCAAGTCACATTGGAGACAGCATATTTTCCTATCTTCTCTTATAAAAAAAAATTCTGGGATATATTTGCTAACTCCTTAAATCTTAACCAAGTTACAGAAGACTCAAAAGTGGAATGGATTTTCTTCCATTTCCCTTCTGAGAGGTGAATCAAAATTTTGTCTTTTTGGAAGCTTGCATTTAAAGGATAACACTTGCCTTTTTATTTTATTCTTGATTTTGTTTGATTTTGGCTTGCTTTTTTTTTTTTTTTTTCCTTGAGATCACTTAAATGTCTAACGGGTTAGTTAATTCATTTATAAGGTTTTGACAGCATTTTGTGCCCAGATGTTACAGAAACATGCTATGTTTTTAAATAGCTTCTTGATTTATTCCTTAGATAGCAGTTTCCTCAAAGAATAAAAAGGCAGTGGCATAGAAACTGAGCTGAGAAACAGTGGATGTAGATGTTCCCATGTATTGATATCTTATTTGATGAAATACTTGATTGAAAACAGCAGCTTATATATCTTCCTCAATTTTTATGGAAAGAGTAATAGTGGAATAAAAGTCAAATACACTGAGTAGAAACTATATTTGAATTAGTACAGTATCCAGAGTTATGTCTCATTCGTTAAACAAATCTGAGTTTCAGGAAAAAAAATAAAGAATAAAAGGGAAAAAAAAAGATGAAAACTCAGAAATAGAGGATGAAAAACTTTTGGAGAATCCTGAAACTCTAATCCATAATAAAATATAGAAATTTTTAAGAATATTAACAAGTTTGGTATCTTAAGTCACACAACAGATGCATAGTATTTAATTCAATAATGTAATTCCTTATTTTATGAAAATATTTTATGAAAATATTTTATGAAAATATTATATGTTTTCACTTTGAAAAGGCAGGATCATTAAAAACTAAAATTCCCTTGTGATGTCAGATTTTGGTAGCCCTCCAGAGAGCACGAGACACAGACATCATTGTAGCCAGTGTTGCTATTCTGGGCTCTGTTTAGTGTTGGTTTAGGATACTGTTTATTTTCTTTATGAAGTTATTTGTAAAAATTCCCATATTTTAAACTAAAACCTAGATCAGGGGAAATAAGCATCATCCCTGATTCAGTTAGACTTCTGTGAGAAATCAGACAAGATAATCTTCTCAAGCAGAAACTCTCAGTATTGGGAACCATAAAGCCAAATAGAAACAAAAAAGGTGACATTCTCTTTCTCAAATGTAAAAATGAAAATTTATACCCGTATTTGTCTGTATTTGTATGACACACACACTTACTGCAGCTCAAAAAGATAATACAGGTGCTGGCACTTGTGAACTCTTTTTCCATTAAAACTGAAACCTATAGAAAATCAGGATTTATTTTTTTCCTTTCTTATGTGGAAAACTGATATCCTTACAGCCCTCTGGTGTGTGAATTGGTTCAACATTCCATTATTTCTCTTGTAAACCATGGTTCTGCTAAGCATTTTGCATTACTAACACGTTCAAAATATTTTTGATTTCAACAGTACTCTACTAAAAAGGATTGCTGAAATCTCTTGATAGAGAGGAAAAAAAAAAAATGTTCAAATATATCTGGGCTCAGGCTGAAAGATATTTGGCAGTTCTCAGCAATTCAGTTACCAAAACAGTGAATAAAAATGTTCATATTTGATATCCCAAGTACAGTTAGTTGTGTCAGCATTTCTGGTAAGAACATGGTACTGTAGAAGTAGATCTTTTTGTTTTCTTTTGGGTTTGGTTTTGTTTTTTGATTTTGGTTTTTGGTTTTATTTTTTGGGGGTTTTTTGGTTTGTTTTGGTTTTGGTTTTTTAACAGGGAATAATTCTTAACAAAATTTTATTGTCTTGAGATAAAATATATTTATAGACCTAAAGATAATAATCAGTCTTGTTTTATTTAACTCTCATGAAATATTTTCTTTGTGGGCAATTTCAGAATATTCTACCTTCATAACAAACATTAAAAAAGAGGGCATTTATGTGTAAAAGAAGATGCCACGTGTAAGCATGGGTACTTTTCAGAGAAAGTTTTTCTGAGCATGAATGCATAAGTTATTCAAAGAATTTTTCTCTTCCTAATAAGAGGCAGTCAGAGAAAAACTTTTGCAATTTATAAATTGATGACAGAGTTCAGTGGCATTTCAAATGAAGGTTTTCAGAACCGAAGAGAACTGAAGATGGAATCTTCTGCTGGGTGAATAAGAGTTTAGAGTCTTCTGAGGAAACAGCAGCTCAGATTTTGTCCCATCCATTTCCACTTCTGATGGCCAGAGAATTTAGAGTAAACTTTCCTCTCTGAGGTGAAGACAACAAGAATTTATTCTAATTTGTTGATATTTCATGGTGTGAACTCCTAGTGAGCCCAGCTGCTCGTGTGCTAGACCTGCAGTTGTTTCTGCTGCCCTGTGCATTTTTGAATTATCCTTCTCTCTCCAGGTACATCAGGGACTTTCTTGGCTCATCCCTCCTCCTGTGCCACAGCAGCCGGTGACATTCAGAGACAAAAGCAGCCCTTGATTCCTCTGCTACCACTAACTCTTATGACAAATTTGAGAGTTATGCCAAAATTGCCACAAATTTTTACTATGTCCTTTAAGAACCTTCAACATCACCTCTTAAATGGGTCTGAATATGTGAATGCTACATCTCCCATTTAAATCTGTGTATCACTGTATTCACAGGATTTTTGCAAAGTTATATATTAAAACCTGTGGTTTTTCTGAATATTTCTGGGCAGGTCGGTTCTGTCTTTTGTTTTCCTTGAATCCGTTAATTCTAATACAATTTAATGAATCAGATAAGTTACAATGCAGTAAAACACACAGTTGATTTATGTACAAGAAATATTTATGCAGGGCATGATGATAATGTTTTGCTACTTTAAATACATATGAAACTAAAACACAACAAAAATTATCCTCATGTAGCTTTGACACAAGAATGAGTTTAGCTCGGTAACACAACTAATTTAAATCATGCAACTTTAATGATGCGCCCTTTTGGATTTGCTTTTACTTTTCATGAAGCACATTTTGATCATTTCACTTTGAAAACTGCATCTTTTAAAACTTTTAACTCCATCTCCCAGTAGTTAGCTTTTCTGCTAAAAAAAATCTCATTAAATATGTGCCTTTATCTAGGTGCTTGGAAGATCTTAACATAAATAGTTTTGGACTGTACAAACATTTTTCATATGAAAAAAGTCCCAGTCATTTGGAATGAGATTTAACCTGAATAATTGGGATTTGGCAGGGCTGGTGATTCTTCTGAATAAGAACAAAGTTCCCTAATAATAAATAGTTTTGGTGCACGTTCATATTTTTGGATTTTCAACATTTAATTGCTCCTTAGAGGGACAATTTTTATGGAAAGCTCAAATCCTTTTTCAGACACCCATGATAAGTCAGAAATATAAGTAGCAAACTCCCACAAGACTGCAAAGTTATCAGCCAACTGTGCACAGTTCTAAGATATGAATTAGAGCTCTTGTGCAGAACAAAATAAAAAATACATAATAGTTGTGCAAGTACATAGATAGATGGACAATGCAAGGCTTGCAGGTTCTGCACCAATCCTCTGCTATATCATTTGTCTCCTGTAGAGCTGACTTCCCCAGAGAAGACTGAAAAAAGGAATTTTTTGGGGAACTTATTTTTTATTAATAACACATGCATGGTCTCCATTTAATACTGCAGTAGCATGTGGGATAAAGAAATATTGAGAAGGCTTGAGATAAGCTAATGAGTGTGACATGAAAGGCTCACTGGATCAATAGCAATTTGCCACGAGTGGAAATATGCAGTAACTATATTTTATATAACAAAAATTCCCACTAAAAACACAAATATCCCTCTTCTATTGTATTTCATATTAGAGAACCATACCAGTTTGTCTCTTTTTCAGGCTAGGCTCTTGGTACATACCTATGAAACTTAACACAATACAAATACAAGTAATTATGCTATAAGAATTCTTATTTTATTCCCTCTGAAAATTCAAAGAGCAGAACTGGCTATAATAGATTATTATTTATGTACCATCTTATTTTACCACAATCACTTGTTACTGTTAATTACTATTGTTAGGTATTAGTCAAGACAGGTTTTGCTCACATGAGTGTGGTGAAATAAAGCTAAATTGTGTGAGAAGAATCATACATGTATATGTAAAGACTACATAGCTGAGTATTGGAAAAGCTTGTACAGGACCTGCAAAACACATCTCTAAGCATCAGTTTATGTGTTATAAATTGCAATGGAAATCCTATTTGCAAGAAAAGAGATTTTGTAAACTTTAGTCATTGTGTCCTGAGAGCTGTGGGCTCATTGACTATTCATAGGTGATTGTATCAATAATGTTATTAGTATTTATAGTTCCCTGAGTCATTCTATGTATTTTCTGGGGAATCATTATATACAAAAGATAAATAATTCTCATTCCTGATCCTCTCGTTCAGATTGTATCCCTGAGGAAATAGAATTGACTTTTATTTGTTTGGAGGACATGGTGAAGTAAATACCTTGCCTATCACAGTACTGCAAAGCCCCTTAAATGGTGTAGAAGAATTTCTGATAAGGAACATGTTTGCATCCATTTGAATCCTATTCTCAAACAGAAGAGGATAACGGAGGAGGAAGGTGAAGGAAAGTGAAGGAATGAAAAGCTCTTCTACCAGCTTTCTTAACTATTTCTACTTTTTCCTCTCATCTGGCCCTTGTCCTCTTGCTCCTTTCAGTCCTTCAATACAATTACACATATAGAAATACACATCATGGTTTTGGAATGTTTTCTCCTTAACTATTTTTGCCATTTGTTATTACTGGAATTTGTGAAAACATGTTAGCTATGTTAATAAATCTGTAATTTTATAAGTATTTTACAGTGCTAATATTATATATTATTAATAATTATTGCTTTGCCTATTATGAACTTCTGGAAAGGGAGTAATTTTATTCAGCAGGGATGGCTCTGCTGAAGTGCAAAGGGTCTGAATCCCAAAAAACTGATGTTAATGAGGACCTGTGTAACCTTCCAGCCCAGGGATAATGCCTCTTAGAAATTCTAATGTGGCGCCATAAGGGAAAACATGAACATGACTGAGCTACAAAGCACTCCTCCAGAAGTATTCCTAGGCCCCTTTCCTCCTAAGCTGTCTGAACACTGATCAGGAACTGCTTACTGTTTCATTTTTTCCACTTAATATCAGATTGCCTTGGTGACAGATGCTGCTTCGTGAGGACTGTCACATTCACATTCTAATTACTCAGGAAATCAGCAGGTTTCTTTTTCCCCACCAAAACATCTATCTTCCCCCTTCTTCCCAAGGAACTCTGCCAAATCAATCTATGTACAGATATAACAATTTAGCAACAGCTTCCTCAGAGTTTTTGTATCATGTTGTGAAGAGGGCATACTAGAAGCTTTTGATAATGTTTTCTCATTCTAATATATACTTCTAATATAAATGTGGAAAATCTATTGTTTTCTGTGATCCTAGCAAACAATGTGGTCATTTAAAATATTTTCATAATAAATATTTTCTTTCCTAGCTTGAGTACCTTAGAAAACTACTTATAATTGTGTAAGTCATGCTCATATCTTGTACAGACAGAGAAGAAAAATAGCTGTATTTATTTAAAGATGAATCTGATAAATGTAAATATTAAAATACATGTATGTTTGTATGTATGAATATATATATATGTATAAATACATATTCACCAAGACTTTCTTAGGCCAATACTTCAAAATATATTCAAATAAGCATTTTTATACCCAGTTATAGCAATTCCAACATTTACATTCCAGATCAATGCAGACCGATGTCAATGAAAAGATCCTTAATTTTTTATGCAATAAACTTTTGAATACCTATCCTCTTGTCTTCTGGTGCTACACTCACCCTTCTAAACCCCTTCTGGTTCTGATTATGGACAGTTTTAGCCATCCCCAAGCAAAGATTTGGGAATGCTGGAGTGAGCACCAGGGTCCCCAGATCTCTCTGGGACAAGTGCAATGCTGCAAGCTGGATCCATTCCTTCTGTCCTGCAGTTCCCTTGGCTTTGTTTTTAAACATTTTTCATTCATGCCTCCCTTGATTCCAGGAAAGGAGTGAAAGATGCACTGTAAGCCTTCGGGGCTGCTTGCAATACACATAAATAATTTCAATTGATTACACTTCCTCAGCCTAAAGTTCTCATTACCTTATAATTTTATGAGGTTTTTTTTTTTATATATGACGTTTTCCTATCCTGAATCTCAATAAAAACATAGTTTCTAGCAAAGGGGCCAAATTATCTCACTTTTATTTCTTAGAAGAAACTTTCTGTCCTGTGTTGTGTTCTGTGACTATTTATTATTAACCAAAAGGCTGGACAGACTCATTTGGTTATCAGTTACTGCCTGTATAGCAGAAATCCCAGAAGTGTTTGCCAGAAGTCTGCAGAATGTTAGCTTCAAATGTGAAACTCTATCAAGTGCTGGCAGAAAAGTCTATGTACTATTTGTGTCATAGAATACATTGTTTGGTGACTACAGTAAAAATACCTTCAAATCACTCCAATAACTTAAAGAGACATACTGGTTTCACTTGAAATCAAAATAGCTATTTTTTCCTCAACTAGACTTCTAATATCCAGAATACTTTCCTCTTTTAAGTATTCTGTAGATATCTTCTGCAAAACTATGACATCCTTGCCACTGTGTATAAAAATCAACTGTCCATTGCTCAAAAAAGACATTTTTTCCTAACCCATAATTATATCCATCTAGATAACTCCATCCCCAAAAGCAATCCATCTGCTTTTAAAAGAATCTGACCTGCCTGCATAAAAGAAAGGAGTACATGAATTTTTTGAGAGATATCCTTTTTCTATTTCCCCCACAACTCTGCCAAGAACCAATCCACACAACCATAGGCTTTCTCTTGTTTCTAATTTCCACAAGACAGAGGAGCATTGATAAAAAGGCAGAAACTTTAGAAGGCTTTATACAGAAGCTAAGTATTTATAAATTATCTTATCACCAATATTTGATCAGAAACATTAAATTTCAACTGACATTTTAGAGACTGGTTAAAAATCACTAATATTCCAGGTCAGAGTGTCATCCTCTTAAGTTTTTACAGTTGATATAGCCTTAGCTATGGAATGCCTTGTTAACTCTCCTTTTGGCACCATGATTTGGCAGCTTTATTAAGATTTTAAATATATAAGTATTTACACATGTAATAAAAGCTTTGATCTCTGTCAAGAATCTTGAGTAGAAATGCAAAAAGAACTTTACATATAGTTTTGGTAGGTAATGTCATCTTAGATTGCAACCTTATCACTTTTTTTTTCCTTAAACCCGCGTTCCTAAGTACTACATAAATGTGCACGTCTTGAAAAACAAATTTTGGAAGGAGATTTAAATATAATTAGTGCAACAGTTGGTGTGTTGGACAAAGTTAAATGGTTATTCTAATTAATTAAACCTTTACTCAAAAATTGTATCCTTAAGAGTATCATCCCTTCAATAATAATGCCGACGGGATAAAACAAATGTTGCAGACAACACAAATATTGTACTGAATGATAAGTTTATTGAAAATAAAAGAAGCAAACAACAATTCTTTCTCAAGAAAAGCTGTACACTTTTCTGCTCATAGGTCAGTAAAATGAATGATATCAAACAAGGCAATGCTCAATTTGAAACAGCAAGTGAATATATCTTTTTTCTAAAAGAAAAGCATATTAAAGAACCATGGGATTTTTATTTCAATATATATATAATGTTAAGTATCACCTTAGCTGATGATAACTTGATTAATTCTGACTTTCTGCATATACATTTTGGAGGAAGACTCTTCAGCTCAATTTATTGTCATTGTTTGCTTTTTACATGAGCTCTGAGACCCAGCCCACTTTGAAAGATTCTTTATATCTGGTTATCAGTCAATTTCCTCTCACTTTATTGTTTTAATTATTATTGTTATAGCATCCCTTTAGAGCCTTTTGTTTTAATTATGGTTTCAAAGCTTTGTAACATTTCAAACTCTGTATGGAAAGGTCACATTTCCATACAGAGACTTTGTTTCTCCTTTAAGAAATAGGCAATGCTAGCTCCTTATTGTACATCATTCTAAATGGTCCTTTTCATGGGTAAGACATTCTTACAAAAGGAGTGTGTGGCCCAGGTTTATGTTAAATACAAAATACAAAGTAACTTTTTAAATTGTATGCTGAGAATATTTCTCTTTCCCACAGCTATCCTTTAATTTTTTCAAAATTATGTAGATTCTAGTTGTATTGAATTGTCAGGTTTTCACAAGCCTTTAATCTTTTAAAAATCAATTTTAAAGTTGACTTCTGGCTTCCTAATTCATAACTTTTGTCTCTTGTCATTTGATCCCTGAATGATGTAGATATCATTCTTTTCATCTGAATAAATAGCTGAACAGGAAAGTGTAGTATTATTGCTATTTCATTTTCTCCTTTCTGCAAATTCAGATAGATTTCCTAGGAGGGATGCTCTTTCTCTTCCTTTTGACATTTGTCTATTCTGTTCGCACGTACACGCTTTCTCTATTTTTCTTTTATGCTTCATATTTTTTGATGCTTTTCATTTTCACTTTAATCTCAAGAGGACAGTGCTGTGTTGAGGCGCATGCTGTAGCTATAGTACTTGTTAAAGCTTTCATGTAGTATTTCTCAAGCTGAGGTTCACAAAAGCAAGTAAAAGAGGAAATAAAATTGGATGGCAGAAGTCAGCAGCCATTCAGAGGCACCTGAGTCAGCAGCCACTTTAGAGAGGGAAGCAAAGAGCAGAACTTTTGACAGCAAATGGTTACATGAGCAGCCTCCTATTACCTGTTGGCAGCAGTGCAGTTTCACCAGTAAATTGGAGTGAGCATAAACATCTGCATTTAGTGATTACAGTGTATTTCCACTTCAGCTCCTTTAGAAGGAAATCCATAACATTCCTCCAGAAAATGTAAGCTGCTGCCAGATAAGGATTACATGGTAAGTGAGGATGAGAGAGTCAACGTTTTCAAAAACTAGATTTACAAATAACACTGAGATCATCAGATTACAACAGAAGACATTAGAAGAAATTACCTACAAATCTGTTAGATCAAAGGAGTATCAAGGACAGAAGTGCATTTACCCAACACATCATGCAGAAAATGTATTTTTTGCAGATGAAGACAGTATTTGCACAGAATTCAGATGAAGACTAGTGGTAGTCTCTTTTGCAAGGACAAGGTGACAACAAAACATGTCACCACCCCATGTCTTTGTGAGTCAACAGGTTTGGCTGGAACTGAGTTTGGAAGAAAAGGTCATGATCCAGTGATGCTATTGACTGTATACATATATGTCAGCTAATCTTGACCTACAGTTTAGATCAAGATCATGGAGATCCAAGTCTTCCTTAGAGCAAACCTTCAGGTAGCCTCTCTTCACTACTTGTGACCTGCAGGCCCAGCTGAAGCGCCAAAGCAGTGGTATAACAGCTGCCACTAAATTAATCTCATCTGAATTAGGCTTTGATACTTACTTCAGCCTTCAGAAAATTAATCTGGCCATTTTTAACCATTCTTTCCCAAACATTTCTTGCTTTCATGAAAAAAGTGGGTATGTTGCTTAGGAAAATGCAGGAATAACAGATGCACTGAAAACAGGTAACCAGCAAGCTAACGTGACTTCCCACTCCTGCTGGAATGGATTTCCAGTGGAACTGTTTAACTAAACTGAGGTATCATAATGTGTAAGAAGATGTTTTATATTTAGGAAAAAAAATACCGTGAGGACAATAATGGAAGGAACATTCCAGAGAGAAAATGAAGTTATAAAGATTGTCATCGCTTATGGTTACAAAACCAGGGAGTGGAGCCTTGGAACACCATATTTGCCCTTCGGTTGTTGGAATCAGCACACTATTTACAGGTTTTTTTCATTCTGTCTAAGTCAAACAAAGAAACAAGTGAACGTTTTAGGCCACAGTCCCTTTAAGATAAACAGACTACAGGAATAAACAAATAAAACTGTTCCCTGTTCTCAGAGGAAGAAGAATTCAGGTCAGATACAGCAGAAGGAAAGTAATTAATTTCAATTGTGGTAAACAAAAACAAGTACACAAGTGAAATACAAACCCAATCTTGTCATATATGCTCACAGATGAGTTTATTCTCCTTTCCCCACTTGGCAATGCAACTTTAAAAGAGAATGCATTGACATTTCTCCCTTTGGAAATATTCCATTATTCTGTTTCCCCAGCTTATATTCTAATTAACCCACTGGGAGGATAATGTTCTAATTAAGTAGCCTATATGTAGGCCTGTTTTATTCCTTTATGGACATACAAAATCCCTAAGCAAATTTTCTAGCTTTTGACAACCCTTTCATGCAGAAATCATTCCTAATATCCAATCTAAACCTCCCCAGTGCAACTTGATGCTGTTTCCTCTTGTTATGTTTGTTACTTGGAAGAAGCAACCAATAACCACAACAATGAAGGGTCATCTGTAACCATTGGCTAAGTTCAGATTATATGTTGTAAGATGTGAATGATTATGCTATTTACTGAATATTGTATGTGACAGAAGAATAATTCTAGTTAGTATTACTTTTGTTTACTTGTAGATAGCTTATTACATTGGTTTTCAGTTGTGTTTTGTTGCTTTTCCTACTGAGATTCTTATGGTTTTAATGATACCTCCATGTATCTCATAAAATGCATTCTAAAATCCAAGAAATTGCACCACAACTAAATTATTCCATTAACATTTCTCCTTGATCCCACAAATAAAGGCAGTGGAGATTTTTTTTTCCACATTAAGAGCCATAACTTATATCCAAAAATGTATACTATGTTCAGAATGTCAGAATATAGGAACAAATGGACACTCATATGATCTGTGCCCTGCTGCCTTGTCAGCCTTGATCAATAGACTGCAGCTGTCTTTCAGAGAATCATAGGATGGGTTGAGTTGAAAGAGACCTTGAAGATCACCCAGCTCCAAGACCCCTGCCATGGACTTTTCACTAGACCAACTTGCTCAGGGCCCATCCAACCCAGCCTTGAACAGTTTCAGGGATGGGGCATCCTCATCTTCTCTGGGCAACCTGTGCCAGGGCCTCGCTACTCTGAGTGTTTGTCATTAAAAAGCTCTTAATAGGAATACAGGTTATGGTTTACAGTTTTTACTACTAATATTTTACTAAAATCTTGTTTTTCCCCTATCCTGTGGAACTCAGTTCTAGGTATCACGTAGTTGAAAGTCAGGACAGGATTGAAATTAATTCATATAAATGGCTTTATTAAAAATGAAAAACAATATTTTTTTTTGTTATTAGCTGAATTTTTCTTTGTTTTTCTCTTGCTTTTAGTAGAAAATTTCCACAAAACATTCCTGTGTTTTTCCTTCTTTGTGGTTAATAGTAAAAAGGAATATCAGTAAACCCTGAGCCCAAACAGAATTATGCCAAAATAAACTCCAAAACTGAGTGGAATTTAGCAAGACTGCTAAATGCATTTCCAGATCAGAGGCCACTGGAAAACATCAGTAGCACTCAAGGAATTTCTGAACACGGAAATTCAATCACAATGCTTCTGGAAACACTACCAAATATTTACCATTACAATGCCTTGTTATGAACTTTTGGTTATTCACAACTACAGCACAGAAAACCACTGATTTTGGAAAGAGAAATCCAAATTATTTTATGATTTATGCTTTTGACCTACATCATCTCTGATGATAGAACATCTCATAGCAAAACTTTTCTGGATTTCTGGAGAAGGATTCTATTGCTTGAACCATGCAGAGACAACATTACTTAAAGCAATTTATAGCTGTAAATCAACCTATTCAAGAGATATTTTCCAGATTCTTATGAATAAGAACTTGGATTAATTCTACCTATTTCATTTTGCATCACAATGACTAACTTTGATTAGAAAAGTTACACATGCAATGTAAAGGACCAGACAAATTTTGATTCTCAATTGAAGTTGTGGACTGGCTCTACCTTTATTTACTTTTACAAGACTGGGAGATGGGAAACACACTCTCACTGTGTTTCCCCTAACTTTGCTGAATACTAGCAAGATTTCACTACAACAGTAATACCATCACCAAACACTTCTGAAACATAAGAGGGATGAACTGTGCTCCCAGCACAGTTATAAATTATGGAAGTTAAAAAGAAAATTGTATTTCACATACTGAAAATGAGAGTTCAAGGTAGAAAATCTCCCTTCTCTACTTTTGTGTTTCTAGTTATTTCAGTTTTCCTTATATCTGACTTATTCCAAGCTCACTGAAGATTTTAAGTTTTACTTACTTGAATACCTAAGACTCCTGTGGTGTGTTATATGAGATTTTGCACTGCTTGGAAAACTCTTCTAAAGGCCTATGAAAATATAAATCAATAATTCAAAACCACCTAGAACTTTAGTCCCTAAAACGTAAAATGAATTAAAAAGAAGTCTGATATTTATTTCTTCAGGTTCATTAGGTTAATCCATGTGGAACTTCTGTAAACTCACACTATTTTCCCCTGTGGAGCTTTTACAATTTTATAAATCAATATTGAGGTATGCTTTGACAGAGCTTTTTCAAATCTCTTGCAATCTCTTCCACCAACGAGTATCAACGGGGTCTTAAAGCTCCTGGTTATAAGTCTTCTGAGAATACACACTATGGCAAACAGTCTGGAATTTTCATTAAATGTTTGCTTAAAATCAGTGCAGGTTTATTTGCAAGACTTTTCTAAATGAAATTAGTTAAATTATGAGTCTTTGTCTCTCACAAATATGTATAAGCATTTAGCCATAGGGCATATCATGGACTCTGCAATTCAGCTCCATCCAGTTATGCCAATAGTTTCCAGAAGAAAACTTGTGTTAAAAGAGCAGAATCAGGTTGCAGTGCAGAGTTCATGCATTACAGTGCTCTATTTTATAGCAATTTCTTAGTGGAATATAACTCAGCATTGTAGTTTCTTTTTTCTGGCTTACTGGATCCTTCCTCGTCTGAGTTCAAGATTTAACATAGAACTCAAAAGAAAAAGAACAGAAGTAAAAGATAATCTGCACTGTGTCCTACTGCAATTTGTTGCAGCTGTTCTGCTACATTTGCATAATATCTTTTTTTATCATGTAAATTTTCGTAAATACCTATTTCTTGTTCACTGTAGAAAATTGCAAATGTGCAGAAGTACAATGTGCATTTGAAATAACCGAATCTGACCCTTGTTTACTACTTACAGGAAAAGAATTTCGTTTTGATACCAGGGTTAATTTATTTTTCCCATAACTTAACATATAGCTATGTTATCTCATGCTTCACAAAGAAAAAAAATGTATTGTCAGTTAGAGTTCTATTTTTATTTGTAAGTTTAACATTAACACTTTATTTGTTTTTAATTTTACATAAATAATTTTTAAATTTAATTCCTAAGAAGTTATCTCTGAATCAGAATCTTGTACATATCCAATAATGTTGAAGACACACCATTTTCACTATTAACCTGTTGTTATTATTCTGCTATGACCCCATTTTTACTCAGACAATATGAGGTACAACATCAGAATGGAAAACTGTCTTTATGTACATCTTAAGAGATCCATTTCTGAAACCAGAAAAACTGCTTGTCCCAATAATACTGTCTTTGCCATAGATTAATAATATTTAAATATGAAAAGCATGGGTAGTTAAGACAATGCATCCCATTTATTTTCAATATTATGTTATAACAAACACAATGGATAACAGTCGGTTGTATTTCATTATTTTTCTACTATAACTACTTAAAGACATTACATTTTAACATATAATCTTATTGTTCTTGTCAAATAACGTAAAATATTTAATTTCTTATATTTTGATTTGCAACTGAAATTTTTAGAAATTAGAAATTAGAATTTCTAAATTTAGAATTTAGAATTTTTTAGTACTTTTATTTCAGTAACATAAGGTAAATAGCATAGAAACTTATTATTTTTGTGACCCAACAGCTGCCCAGTTTTGACTGCAAATACTTTAACACTCCTAGTTTATTTTACATCAAAGTTTTTAAGTCTGTAATCAAGCCAGTAGTCAATATTATGTCTCCAGAATATACTGAATATATTTAACATAAATATATTTAAATCATAGGATAACCTGGATTGAAAGGGACCATAAAGGTCATCTCCTTCCAACTGCCCTGCCATCTCTGCGACACCTTCCACTAGACCAGATTGCTCAGAGCCCCATCCAGCCTGGCCTTGAACACTTCCAGGGATGGGACACCATACCTATTGCTTTGAAACATCTTTGCAAGGCAACTATGTGCATTTTTTTATATTATCTCCCATTATTAGAACTTTCCTCTTTTCAATAGGAAAGCTAGAATTGCATCAGTTCTAGTCTTGTCACCTTTGCATAGAGGTAAACTGATTTCCTTATCTTGTTTATTCTAAAAAGAAAAAGGCTTAAACAATAAAAAAAAAATTAATATGGGCTAAAATGGAGTGGCTATACAATTTTTAAAAAGCTATATATTAAATTGCAATTCTTGAGGGATAACTTAAGGTAATTTGATTAAGTTAATGGAGCCTGTGAGAAAATATCTAGAGAATTTCAAGTCAGAGAATGAATGTTTTACCAATGTTCTGAGTAAAGGAAACTTTCTAATTGGTAGTTACACAATGCCTATTGGACTTGCACTTCTTCAGAGAAGGAACTGTCTTATTCAAGGTCTAAGGTACTTGTATATCTGGGAGAAGACTAGAATCACACACAAGAGCATGTTCTCTTTAATGACAGTTTGTTAAAATTAGGTTTCTTATTACAGATATCACAATCAAATTATTCTGAATCTCATACATACTTGATTCCAAAGGGGGGAATATGAATCTTTCAAACATTATTTTAATGTCACTCTTAATAATGGTGTTATAAAGGACTACAAGTTTTAAAATGAGGATGGAACTCATGAAAAAATGTATCATAAATGTTCAGTGAGGAGGGCACAGCAAATGAGTTTCTGTTTTTAGGCATAAACTATATAATTTAGTCAAGGTGTTTGCATAGAATGCCCAGAATCTCTAAAACTTTGCAGGTGATTTTCTCTGATAACTCTATGTTTCACCTTATATATTTGGTTACAGATTTAATATTCTAAGTTTTGCTAGAGAGTTAGGAAATATACAGAGCCTCCATTTGAAAGAGTCTTTATTACTTAGAACTGAATGCATGTTGGAAATTTTGTAGACAGACTACACTATCTAACAGGAATAGCAATGTAAAGTTTTTCTCTCAAGATTATTTTTCTTTTCCACTAATATTATATGTGAATGCAAAATCATTAATGTGCTATTGAATATGGCCATGAAAGCAGATTTAGAAGTACATTAAACAGAGTTTGGTTTCTCCATGCTCTCTTATACTAAAATAAACAGAGGATTTGGTTAACTTTCCTCATAATATTTTTAAGCTTATTTTTTGCATCCACATCACAGAATCATCAAGGTTGGAAAAGACATCCAGGATTATCAAGTACCACCTTTGATTGAACACCACCTTTGCAACCAGACCAGAGCACTGAGTGCCACTTCCATGCTGTTTATTTAAAACCTCCAGGGACGGTGACTCCAGCACCTCCCTGGGCAGCTCCTTCCAGTGTTTGACAACCCTTCCCATTCCTCCTGATATGCAACCTGAACCTCCCTTGGCACAGCTTGAGGCTACATCCTCTTGTCCTGTCAAAAGCATAAGCTTACATGTCTTAGTTTTAGATTTTCATTCCAGGGTTATTATTAGGGAATTTAGAGAGGAATAAAAATAGCAGACCTGAATTTATATAGGGGATAATAATACAAAATGTGGATTTAAAAAAACCATGGTTTTGGAATTAAAAATACCCAGCAACTAAATAAGGGAAATTAAACTGAAGGAAACGTGACTCACTCATGCAGTGTCTTATTTGTCAGTACCTGCTCACACACTTCCTTACTTCACAATCATGTCTTGTCAAATTTAGGGCAGTATACAGGGAGCACTGTAGTAAAGCCATATCGTGGTGCGCACAGACAGGGACATATTGCATCTGGAAATAAGGCAGACAAGATGCCAGAATATATAGGTGTTAGTTCTTTAAATATACATACAGGCATGTGCATAGATATATAGGTACACATGCGTTTCTTCAAGGAACTGCTGAGATTTTACATATGATGTAGTCCTCAGCTCTGTCTATTTTCAATACAGATGAATCTGAGACAGAGGAGGCATAGAGAATGCTAAAGGGAATGCAAAAATCTGTTTATGGGAAACGATTGAAAATGCTTGATTTGCTTATCTCCGCAATCTTGCAAAATAAATGGTTTTTTTCTTTACAAATATATGGGAGAAAAGTTGAAAATAGAAAAAAGGAAAATTGTTCTGGGATTGACAGGTGTTTTAGGCACAAAAGCAAATCAGTGTAAAATCGTGCTCCATAAAGGATTCAAAATTGTTGCCCTTTATGATTCTATCTTGCAGGGACAGTGCTCGATAAATTAAGTATTCTGTCCAACCTTATGGATTCCCGGATTTTATTCAAACCCACAAAATATAGGAATAAATTTTCCTAAGTTTTTTCTTCTATTGCTGTTTTTCATAGCTATTGTCTTCTCCCTTAAACAGTAATTTGCCCCATTTCTTTCTCATTTTAAGCCATATCCCCTTTGCCTTTGCTTTTTATATCTCCTCCACTCTGCATGTATCAAATGCTCATGTAAGGTTCTGGTCCTTTTGTGTATCCATCCATCCGTCCATCCATCCATCCATCCATCCATCCATCCATCCATCCATCCATCCATCCCATCCATCCCATCCATCCATCCATCCATCCATCCATCCATCCATCCATCCATCCCATCCATCCATCCACCAGGACTTCCTATTGATTCCCCAATACCCCTCTCTTCCCTCCCACCCATTTCCTCTCTTGTTTCCTTGCATTACCTGGCTTGTGTCACTGTTCTCTTTGCATTCCCACTGTTGAACTTTCAGCTTTCTGCATTGCCAAGTTTCTGTTTAGTCCTTCTGTTCTCTAATTCCTTCACAACTGGTCACCTGACATGGGTGAAGGATCATTGCTGGGAGCACAAAGAGAAGGGCTTTCTGCTCTTCCCTGTGTCAGATGTCGTAAGGAGTGGGAAGAGCAAATCTCATCCACCATTTTCACTCTGAAGAACCTAGTCCTGAAAAATTCTCTTGATGATTTAGCTGTAAAACTTCAAAAGATTACAAACTCCTATGCAGATCCCTTTCTTTCTTTCAGAATTTTTTTTGATGCTTAGAATTTGGGTAACATTAATGAAGAGTTTTACTGGCATGAACAAAATTATATCCTTAATGTTAAATTACTCTTGGACCAGACACCCAAACTGGAAAACATGTCTGAGCAATCTGTCAAATGAGTTGGCGTTCGTCATGTAGAACACAGTATCACCAAGGAACAGAAAGTTTCAGGTAATCTGAAGCACAAGCACTGTTACCAGCAATTTATAAACCTGCAGCAGAAATTAAAACAGTGATATCACATATAACATGATTAAAGTGATGAATAAATTGCAAATGTTTCTTAAAACTATGAAGCTACATGAAATGATTTTATTTTTTTTCTTAGTAGACGTCACTAAAACCCTCTCAGTCTAAGCATTTACTGTTTAGAATGAGAGTTCCCTTTCAGAACCTGTAGGAGGGAAAAATATGTGAAGAATATCAAGCATTACCAAAAGTCAGTGTCTGGAGGGAACACAGTGTATGTGAACACCAAAGATACATATTCTATGGTTCTAAAATGTGAGTCACATTATTACCTAATGGCACTTCAACTGATCAATTTTTATAGCCAAGGAAAATATTAATTTACACATTTTAATGGAAGAAGATAAGTTAAATCAGCAATCAATATATTTTTGAAGCAATGATAAGGTAAATTGCATATAGATTTACTCCAATAATGGGACAAAATCATGCATATACTGTTACAATATGTGCTGTAAGAAAATAACAACAGTTCTTTAAGTTAGAGATACTTAAACCATTCTAACAGACACAAATCCCTGCCTTAAAATGAAAATTCTAGTCTTGACCTCATCAGGAAGATACAAAACACATTGATTATGTAGAAAACTATAGGAAGTAAGAGTAATTAGACTGATTTGCATACCTAAATTAACATAATTGTTTTTAAATACCAATGGTTTAAAACCCCAAGTGAGTTTGGGACTGTAATTGTAATGAATGTGATTTACAGGAAAAGGCAACAGTTCAACTTCTCCAGTGATCCATCTTACTAAGGATATAATTTTAATTTTGCATTTAATTACTGTTTAAGAGTTATGCTGCATAACTGTCATTGTACATCTCTAGTTCTCTGAGGACTAAAGAGATTTTATTTAATTTGAAAGACTTCTAAATTTTTTGCTTGCCTTAATCTAGCTACCTGAAATGCAACATTTCAGTTTATGTTTATAAGGAGTGCATTTGAATGCCTCCTTCAAATGGTTGGGAGACTTTGTCAAGAAGAGTTTGGAATCAGGGTAATGTAATTGGTTGGCATTACCTTACTTTAAACCTGTGGAACTGACCAAGCTTCCCTCAGCTTCCTGGGCATTGAGCACAGAGAGAAAGGGCTGGAGATTTGAAGTCATCTGGCAGAAAAAAGTATTTTGAATTTCTGTATTAAAACTCCTTTGCAAAGAAACTCAGAGGTCAATTCTGTACTTGCTGAAGTAGATGGGAATTTTGGCATAGGCTTCAGTAGTATAGAAAAACTCCCCAGATCTTAATTATTTATATCATATTAAAACAGTTAGAGAAAGATTAAATATTGCTGGAACATTTTTTTAAAGCCTTCATGTTTTGAAAAGTGTCTTGATTTCTTAGTTATGATCTTCCTGATAATAGGAATTATAAGAAAACTGTAAAATTCTTCAAAGTTATGACTGCAAAAAAAGAGCCTATGCTTGTTTTTTTTTCAAGGTCCTGTGACAAATGTATCTAATGTTTCTACAAAATTTCTGGGGAAAATAAAAAGATCATTTAAAGGATAAACAAAATTAGTTAGTTGCTATTTTGCTTTCCCTGACTACAGTGGTAGTTTTGAAACAAAGAAAGAAAAAAAGCAATTCACTGCACCTAAATGATAAACCCCTCATAGAATGATTTAATATAAATCTTAAACAAATTCTCATACACTTAAATTTCTGTAACATGATATAATAGCAGACAAATTACAAGACTGTAATATACTTTCTTCAGTTCTAAACCCTACTTTAAGCCAAGTAAGCATCTTTGAATTTAGTTATCTGCATATTTCAAACACATACTTAATTTGAAGGATGTTACAATTGAGCAGAACAATGAACTGCTAATTATGGCTTTTTTTTTTTTTTTCCTTTTGTCCTTTGTTCTATTGTCTATGCTCTTTCTATGGACTGTGGTAGATTGTATCAAATTGCATCCTGCTTGTGACAACAGACAAATCATTTTAATTCCTTTCTTTGGCTAATAGCCTCTTGATTTGTAGACATCTGCTATATTTTATTCTCTATTTCTTCTTTCTCCAGAAAACTTTTCTTATTCTATAGCTGGAGAGATTTCTCTATCCAGTTTGTTCTGAGTTTCAATTTCATGTCATGTCTGTCTCAGAGTAAATGTTGTGGATGACAAATGAGCAAAACTTTATGGATTCTTTTAATGCACCTTATTTTCCTTCTATTTTTTGCCATATTGCATTCTTTTTTATTTTAAAAAGAATTTTGTAGATTTTTGGTCAACGTCCATCTGCAGCAGCCAGTGCAAAGGAAAGCATTTTCATTGTTGACACTGATATTTATCACTTTTGTAACAAAAGAAAATGAGAATGATTCAGACGGGTCTTATATTCTTATTAAACATGAATTTCTAAATGAAATCAGGAAATGCACAACTGACTAATGTTTTCACATCCCAATATCTTAACTGAAGGATAAATGCAAAGTTCAATGAAAACAATTAAGTTTTCAGGCTCACATCAACAGATACAGATAATTTTCTATAACAATGAACCCATGCAGCAGAACAAACTGTGACATCTAGGAAAAATGTGCACAAGACCTATTTTATTGCATACTGTCAACTGGAAGCCCCTTGAGTTAACTTCACAGGAATTTTTCTTTTAAAATCCTGATCACAATAATCTGATAAATTGCAGAACCATTCACAATCTGGTCCCAGAAAAATGTATTTTTGAAAAGAATAATCTGTTAGCTGTATTGTGAAAAAGTGTATATGATTCTAAGATTTTTCCTCAAGCATTGAAAGATTTATCTTTAACTAATTTTATTAAAAAGAAAATGAAACTTGGGCTCATGGGCTTTTAGATTGCCAATATATTTTTTCTAAATTTGGCAGGTGAAAATGAGTAAGACACAGATTTTTGCTTAGGGAGAAAAATAATCAAGTAGGTGATTGAAATATAGTGATGATATTGTTTAGTATTTGCATCAAAAAGGAAGGCAAAACACAGCAAATAGTTTCAAGTCCTCTTTAGATTATCAAAGCATGTTCTCCTAAATCTCCAACTTGAAAGAACGGAAGTGATTGTTTGTTCTGTTGTGAACAAACAATCACATCCATTACAACACAAAAAGTGCCATCATTACAAGATAAAAAGATGCTGCATTGATGCTGTTGAATCCTTTTTCTTCTAACATTTCACTTGATTTGAAAAAGGAATTCCAAAGTCGAAGAGTAAAAGCAGACACCCCTCATTGGCACGAAGAAAAATGACTGTCCCCACCAGCAGGCAGTGAGAGAGGGCCTGCAAGGCAGCAAAGTCTCAAGGTTACTTTCTCTCCAGAGTCTTAATTTACAAGGCAGACATGCACAGCTTCTCCAGACCACCAGGTAGGAAAAACAGCTTGATGTTTTAATGAAAGTGCAACAGTGGGTCTGTAACTGTCAAAGTCACTGTCAGCAAGATAAATGCTCGCAGAAATATTGCTAATGTGATGAAAGTGCAAAATCCATCAATATACAGTCCACACTAGCATTACCTGTGACAGTTTTCCCACTGGAACTCCAAAGTGATATAAATTTTAACATAGTGTTCATAAGCCAGAAAGTATTCAGTGATGGAAATCATATTCAGCCACTCGAAATCAGAGCTCTATAATACAAGTGGCCAACTCTCAGGATTCTGTGCAATATATCCCCACCTCTTGCTTATAAATCTGAACAAGTAGCAAGTAAGGGAAAAGCATTCCAAAAAAGTTGGAAAATTTTCTATACTTTTGGGCCAGTTGTTGAAGTATTTCCAGTGGAGCATCATTGGCTTGCAACATCTAAGTAGCAGAGTCATTAAGAGGGAATTTATGTAGATTTTCTAACTTCCTTATCTATTATGAAAAATTGTTATGGGAACATGGGGAAGGTAGATTTTGGGGTTTTTTGTTCCCCTTAAATTATTTTTCAGCATATATCTTTGCTAAATTTATTATATATCCTCCTTCTTAAATACAATAGTCTAAAGACAAATTAATTATGTAAAAGGCCAACTCTTTTTTACTTGTTTTGAAAAAAATTAACCATTTATATATGTACACACATATATATACATATATATTTATTATTTTTGGTTTGGACAGAAAAATTATGAAATAATAATATTTGTAATACATAAAACCTATCTATAATACATAATCCATAAACTGAAATATATATAATACATAAACTGAAATTTCTAATATCAAAAGCTCTTTGAAATTCATATGCAGTCTAGGAGTTTAGAATAGAGGTATACCAGCATAATAGGAATTATTTCAATTAGGTTTTAAAATATTATAGCTATGATTTGAGGCTGATTTTAGCAAGGGCAGGAAAAA
>VZSJ01001654.1:946666-958086 GCA_013398405.1 Pheucticus melanocephalus | reverse complement strand
CTCTGTGGCACAGATTGCATCTATAGATATGTTTAAAATCATTGGAAATACTCCAACTGTGCAGAAGAAGTTAATCCTCATATTTCAAAATAAATGTAAGATGGTTTAAGCAATATTTAAGCTAGTTAGCATGACACAAATTCTGGACAAAGTTGATAAGAAATATAATTGGTAAAGTATTAAAAGACTGTAACTTAATTAATGGTAATGAAAGTAGCTTTATGGAAATTAGATATTTAAGACAAAACTCATACATTATTTTAGGAGATTATAACTTGATTACCATGGAAACCTAGTAAACTGAAGGCTTCTCAAAGACAATCTGCTCAAGGCTGCATGATGTGATGGGAAGTTACACTGCCCTAAAGCAAAGTGTTTTGTGCTGAGAGGTGGTCAAATAATCACAGATAGAAAGGTGACAAAACAACACCCTCACTATTGAAATTGATACTGTTTTGTGCCATCTCCATTCAAAATTACAATTGTCTCCTTTATTACAATGGGATAGGTGAAATGGTTTGACACCCACCATTTTTACCCTGATTAGCAGGACATCAAGGTTTACTGCGATCCCTGGGCTCCCACTCGTGCCATTTAAAGTTGAAAACACTTTGGTCTAGCACAGATATTTCATTGGATGAGATCCAAATGACTACAAGGTAGGACAAAATTAATTCAAACCCCATATTTCCAGCTAGACAAGCAATTATTTGATGCAGCAACTCAGCTGTGGCCATCATACCATTTTAGTCTCCTCTAAAAGCTTTCAAATCAGCTATTTCATGCAAGGATTGCTGGTGAGCATTGTATTGTTTTACCTACCTATCACAGAATATAAAAATGACCAATATGGGGTACCATATATGTGAAACATGATGGAGTCTTAAAAGCTGTGTCTTTTTCTATCTTTTTTTGCCTTCTTAAGAAAAGAAAAAAAAAAGGTTTTGTTTTTTTCTTTTTTGTTTTAGATTTTCATTAATCCCACTCAGTTGCTACCTCTTGATTTATCACACTATAGGAAAGTCAAAAAAAAAAAAAAAAACCTGGCTTTTTATGTGCTGGTTTTGGCTGGGATACAATTAATTTTAATCACAGTAGCTAGTTTGGGGCTGACTTTTGGATTTGTGCTGAAAGTAGTGCTGATAACCAGAGGATGCTTTTGTTATGACTTGCAGAGAGCCAACACCTTTTCTGGCCCTCATCCCAGCCCATCAGTGAGTGGGCTGGGGGTGCAATGAGAGCTGGGAAGGGACACACAAGGGACAATGGTTACCAAGTGATGTGCTAGCTAAAGAACCCTTTATAAGGAAATTTGTATTTTTCTTTTGGTTAAGCAGTATTTTCCTTAAAAAAAAAAAATCGGATTATCTGCCTGTGTTTTCTTCCTGTAATATAAACTCAGAAGCCCATATATTTAAGAAAAATTGTCTAATTCTCACTCTAAAGATTTTAAACTTGAAAATTATCTTCTGATGAATTATAAGATTAAATTCACCTATGTGTTATTGCAATACATTAGTATTTTATAATAATTTTGGATTGAAGCAGTATATGAAGTCTCCATCATCTGTCATTTCCACTGAGAATGTTCATCATAGATCAGAAATTCTTGTTGTTAGTTTTCAGTGCATAAATACACACCCTGGTGGTTTATACACTACTGCATTGCTGTTGCTCCAGGATTCAATGTCCCGAAATATCAGATTTAAGTTTCTCCTTTGATCCTGCAGGGTGTTTATGTGTTTCCTATTGGCAAATTCTCCCTCTGTGCAGGAGATGGGAGAGACCAAATAGACAAACAACACTCATGTGTGTGTTTGGACACGTATTCTGCATGCTTTTTTTTTTTTTTTTTGCCAAAGACACTAAATAAAATGTCAAATAGATCAGGGAAGTTTCTTGGGAAAGTACTAATAATCTCCATCTTTTATTAGAGCTCTCCAGTCAACTTGCTGGCACATTTTGCTGGCATCTTCTCCAACTTTTTACTAATTCCTGTTTTCTCCTGTTTTTCTGATAATATACTATGTAGCATACTATTACATGAATCATTGACATTTAGAATGGTTCTATAAACAAAATTTTATATTTCTAGAAAAAGAGGGCGATTAAAAATCCATTTGTAACGGTCTGGAATAGCAACAGTTCTAAAATTTTGTTGCACTTTTTTGTATTTTAATGAATTTTCCTTTATTTTCCCTGGTCTTGTTTTCCTGTCTGCAATTGTTCAAAATCTCACACACATGTAAAGCGAATTAAGGTGACTTTAATTTCTTTAGCATCTTCAGTTCTATGCTCTTTTCTTTCCCCCACCTCCACATTCCCAAAAAAAAAACCCAAACAAAACAAAACAAAACAAACCCAAAAAAACCTAATTAACTTCACAGTATTATGTTTACCTTTCTAGCTTCTCCTTTTGCTGCATTCTGTTTGCTCAGAATGCCAAAATCCAGTTATCTGAGTCTTGTTTCCAATTCAAAGGTGTTAACTCCAGGCAGTCATTTAGTATCTGTGCCAAGGCTTGTTATCTTTCATGCTTGCCAACCCTATATGAAGAAGATCTGTAAGAAATTTTTTACAATTTTTAATATGAAAATGAATTATTTGAAGTTTTTGCTTGCGTTAATTTTTAACTTTTATATATATATGTCACAGACCTGGAACATGATCATCACCATTTCTGGTATTTTTTATTAAAGAATGAAGAAAAATGCACATTATCTATGGTGTCCCAAGTAACAGAAATTAATATTTAAAGACATTTTCTTTGTAAGTTAACCTTCCATACTGCATATGCGAAATGAATTTACAAGAGCATGTAGTGACAGGACAAGGGGAAATGGCTTCAAACTGACCCAGACAAGGTTTACATCAGATATTAGGAAAAAATTCTTCCCTGTGAGGGTGGTGGGGCCCTGGCACAGGTTGCCCAGAGAAGCTGTGGCTGCCCCATCTCTGGAAGTGTTCAAGGCCGGGTTGGATGGGACTTGGAGCAACCTGGTCTAGGGGAAGTTGTCATTGCCCCTGGTAGGGAGTTGGAACAAGAAAATCTTTGAGGCTCCTTCCAGCCCAGATCATTCTATCATTCCATGATCTAGCACACTATTCATAAGAAATCATTCTGCTGGGGGTTCATCTGAAGATATTTAACCAATATATTTACCCACTAAATATTATTTAAAATTAAATTAATTTTTAAGAAGCTGCTTGGTGTTAATACGTGCAAAAAGCTAATATGCCATGCTGAAAGAGAACGTAGCTGCACAATGCCAAAGCTGGCACAGTGTGCCGTTTGCCACCTGAATTCCAAATCCGGCTATGGATTAGCAGGAATGACTAAACTAGTATGTATAAATCTAAATTTATGAATGGCTAATTATGAGTTAGGCTTACATCTGCAATGAATAGCACAAAGTCTATGTACCGATCAAGTCCTATTCAGTAAGTTAACTACAGTCTTCTAAAAAAAGACATGTTTGAAGGTCTTGTTGGGTTTTTTGTTTTGTTTTGTTTCTTTGTGGCAGATGTTCTTGTAATTTCAATCATGCCAGAACTATTTCCTTTTATCACTTGCAAAATTGCACTGAAGTCATGAACACAATGACTACAACTCCCTGTCAAGTACGGTTTATGCTCAGCCTCTCTATTTTTTCCACAGCTCATCATTTAGCGCTCCTCTAATTTTGGTAAGTGTTCTGACTTATTGTTCAAAGTCTCTGGCCCTTACCAAAAATATGCTTTTGTCCTTATAACCACCAGCTCAATTAACGCAAAGTGGGAGGAAACCCAGCACAGGTGGAAGGCTGATGTGACCCAGCAATCTCTTCTGTACTTTTAAATGTTTTGTTTGGTTATATATTTTTTTATTTTTGTTCTAACATTTGAGAAGATTGCTAATAGAAGTGGTTTTAACCCAGGCTGAAAGTTGTCATGAAACTGGTTTATGCCAGAAGCCTGTTCTGTTTTACCTGCCATGTACAGATGTTTCAAAATGTATTGAAGGTCAGGCGTAAAGATAAAACATTGAAAAGAAGGGAGAACATAATCTCCCAAAACCAGTACATTTGATTTGCTCAGTTAGATAAGATTTGGATCAAATTCCTTTTATTTTTTTACATTAGAAAGTAACTTACAATCTTTGTAAAAGCAGTGTTTAGATGGATGGAGCTACATTAGAAAAAATATCTGCCTTTTTTAAAAAGCTCTGTGGTATAGTTGTGATTTTATGAAATGTAGAGTCTTCTAAATGTCTTCTGTCATCCTCTGTGAAAGAGAGAAAGTTGACAATGACAGCAACAACTGGCATCACATCTATATCCTGAAGCATCCAGAGGATGTGTGGTGGAAATATGCATAAATATGGATGTGGAGCAAAGGCCTGCAGTTTTCTCTGTATGATTCTGGTTTTTGGCAATCAGGTTAAAAATAAAAACCCATTAATTTTTTGTATGACTGAGAATTATATGTGATACCCTGTTTATTTTATTGTTTATTTTAGTCTGCCTCCTGCTCTCTCTGTCTTGCTTCTTCACCCTGCAACTTGCTGTCACAGAGAAACCATTCACAATGCTTGGGATGGGCCATGGCTGAAATGTAGGAGAAAAAAACACACTTTAACTTGCTTTAAAATTGAATATACTGCTTCCACTATCACTTCTATCAAATTTCAGCAGTAAAATAAGGGGATATTGCTGCTTACATTTCTAAGTCTGCTACCACCCAAATTGCTTTAAGAGTCAGTATGCTTTTGTTTATGGCACTACAACAGCTACAATGGAATTTAAAGTCTAAAAAGTGACCTATTATGTTCAAAAAAATCCAAACAAAATTCCACATTTTAGGAAGCACATTTATTTGTTTGTACAATTATTTTATTACTGACAATCCTGTTCAAGAAAACAATAGTTTTCAGTTCCAGTCAATGAAAATTTAGACTAGAAACTTCAGTGCAAAACCTTGGGGTTTTTGTCACTGTATAAACAGGCTACTACTACATTTTCATGGGATGGGTGAGATAAAGCAGTCATTAAAATAGAGATAAGTTAGAAAGGATGGAAACTGTGTTTTAATGTGCTTACAACAAACAATCGTAAGATTCATTTTTTGTCCTCCCAAAATACAATAATAAGATATAATATGGATCCTATTTATTCTTTATGCTTGCAAGGGATTATAATCATTATAATTTATAATTATATAATTCTAGTGGCTTATTTTAATATAATTTCAGTCTATCAATTTAAAAATTAATGAAACTATTGTCATTAGAAATATGGAAAAGTGATTGAGAAGTGACTGTAAAACATGTTTTTTTTCTGATGTAAACACGGAAATATAACCAAGGATATTTTTATTAAACTAAGTTATTAAGATAGCCCATTAGTAATTTCCTTGCAAATACCTGAACTGTGCCTATTGCCTTACTGTCAGTATGTATACATTTTTATTACTTTGTATTATGAATAATTGGCCCCTTCCTATCACCTATGAAAAGAGAAGCACTTCTTTGGTTGAAAATCAAGAATCAGATTTAAATCAAAAGAGATTCCATTCTGCTCCAAAAATTAAATTGAAACATCAACAAATTTCAAGGAAAAATCTTGCAGAACAACTAATTTTAAGCTGGCATTTTATGCGAAAAGCATTATGTGATAAAAGATTAATGTTTAGTAGGATCTAGCTCTCAGGGATTGGGGAATGTATATCTTGTCTTAGTTTCTGGCAACTGTCAGATTGCGGTCACATTGGAAAATTGTCCACATTGAATTGGGTTTATCAGTGTCTGAATTCTGCTCATGATTTGGAAAAACCTCTGGTGGGACTTAAGCGCTGAAAAAGAAAAAAAAAAAAACACATTGTTCTTCTGAGTTAGTAAGTTTATGGAAAATGTGGTGCAAAATATCTGACTACTTCCTGTAAATTGCTTTGGGTCAAAATGAATATATTTTTGAAATATTTTAATTTTTCAGTTATATTGAATATCAAGTAACTGTGATGTTAATGACAGCCCCTGTTTCACAAAAGCCAAAACCAGGAAACCCCTTGATAAGCACATTCCCAGTCCAAAAAACCCTTAAATCAATGTCCTTCACACCTAAAGGCCTTGCTGCCTCTGTGAGAAGGCTTTCTGTTGGTAAAGTTTTTTGCTTTTCAAATAAAATAAAAATAAGGAGGAAGAACATCTGGCAATGTATTTGTTATTATTCATTTTTTCATTCAGTGATGGAGAGCTATGCTGTGAAAAGTGTGATCTGGCCAGCAGAGTAGGAGGAGACATGCAGGGGGTGAGAGCAGAAAGGAGAGAGATGAAAGAGTGAGAACCTGACCATGGAGTAAGCACATAATGTAAGCTCTGAAAGATCTGCAGGGAAAAATAGTTTTGGGAAAAAAGTGCATCTTAAAGTTCCAGAGTAGCTGGAAATCTTTGTCTGCAAGATATGCAAATATTTGTCACACTCCAGTTTAACTTCAGTAGTATTTATGGCATCATCTGCTCATGAAATAATATACTCTGAACCAGGAGAAGTCACTTAAACCAGCTGTCGCAAGCATTTGTACCTTGATCATATTTGATGAAGTTTTATGTAATTTGTTTCATTACTTTGACATGCAGCATTTGTAGACATAAAAATATGTGTATTGATTTAAAATACTTAAGGATATCAAGTACTTCTTGACATAAATTTTATTTACTTACTTAACGACTTCAAACAGGCTCAAAGCCCTGCTCCTCATCAAAAATATGTAACCTAGACCCACCATATTTAGAATATGGGGATACTTTAATAAGGATGGATATTCCCTGTTATTGATCCTAAGGAGCTCTGTTTAATGGTAAAAGTAATCTTACAAGGGCTCAAAGCCCTTTTTCACATCCAGCAATGAACTTGAAGAGGAAATGAAAATTCTCAGATCATCACTTCCTGCAGAGCTTCTGTCCTCCAACTCACTTTGTGTAATCAAGTATTCAAAACCAAATTAAAGAAACATAAACTATCAAAATACTAGGCTAGTACTTTAGCTAGTAAAAATAGTTTAGTACTAACTAAACTATTAAACAGTTAAATACTAAGAAACTATTAAAACCAAATCAAGAAACTCCACAATTCTTTCCCACTAAAATTTACAAAACAGAAAGAAAAGACTGCAAACATTCTTCTCCAGACTGTAACACAATATGTGTGCATGTGTTTTCATCTGATCAGATGTTAACAAGAAAGTTTCTTATTGAAGCCACCACCATTCTCCAAAAAGGTGTTTTATGGCATGTAGACTGAGGCTCCCTTCCTGCTAACACTGTCAATGCAAGTGCTGCTCTCAACTCTGAGCCATGGCAAATTAAATAGGATATAAGTATTTAGACTGCCACGAAATGTCCTTGAAGAGCTGTAAAGAGCTATGTCTCTGAAAAGCTCTGTAGTGAATGCAGCACCAGGACATTAACTTTTATTGATCAGCAACCACAGAGGTGAGAAGAGCTGTTTGTTTGGTTTTTTTTTTTCCTAGCACAGAATTCACACAATCTCACAAGGTTTACTGCCTGTTGGTCCTGCTATTCCTGCTGATATTAACTGTGTCTTTTGATATTGATCAAATGAATACAAGAACTCTGAATGCTGTAAATTAGTTCTGGATTAGTTTGTTAACCCAATTAATAGCTGGAGTTTGTAGCTGGAAATTATTTAGATAAGCTTCCTGCATTTTCTAATTTATTGCTTTAAAATGAAGTCTCCTTCTGTTTGGAGTCAAATTATGTTAGATTCACCTGTGAGTTAGAAAAGAAGAAATTACATGACTCAAACTTCTGGAAGTAGAAATGCCACCAAGTTTGCCTGTATAAAATCTCTTCCGATAAATTAAGCACATATTCAATGACATAGAATGGAGTCTTTAGCAAAACCTGTAAGAATTAAACTAGTTTTAATCCAGTATCTGTACATATCATATTGACAGGGAATAACACTGCATCCCTACAGAATAATTTCCAGAAGATGGAGGGACCTGTAGCAATGAATAGTCACAGTATCAACTATTTTTTGAGCGTGTTTTATTCTGTAATACTATTATAGCTTAAAGGCAAAAGTCGAACAAAAGCAAAACATTCTAATACAATTCATTTTTAATTAGACATAGGCTGAGATTGTAATAAAAAAAATTGAGTTTAAAATCTCAAGTATTTTATGCTAGAAAATAAAATTTCCTAGGGGTTTCTATTTTATTATACATAGTTTTCCTTTTATTTTCTTAAATTTATGCTTATTATATTTTAAAATGAGCACATAAACAATATGTGTAAAACATCAGCAGCAACTTTATGTTTATATTCTCTATGTGTAGAAATAAATCTTATCTACATACCCACATGTTTATTGTGGACCAATTTAAATTTTTTGTTTCCTAATGGATATCACAGAACATGTAATAAAATTATATATGTTCAAAGTGAAATGGCAACTTCATTTGAAATCAATATTTGTTCTGTAGTGGAAAGAATAGAATTTAAGATTTGAAACTTATATCCAGGATTTTACTTAAAATCTTGTCAGTTTTCTTGAAAATACACAATTAATGAGGATATGGTTTCAAATTTAGTCTTCAAACTATCCTTAAAAGATTTTTTTAACTCTGTCACGTGCGTATAATTGCATTGCTACTGCAAGAATATATTACTGAAGTTATTCATATTATTATTTTACTTTTGGATGATATTGATTTTTAATGAAATTTTATTGTATTTTGGAATTACTCACATCTGTAGATCAACAAATAATTATATTTAATGCCTTACTCCTACAGGCTTAAATTTCTGTGGAAATCTATACAACAGGGACACCTTAATGTTTTCTTTTAGAAATTCCCAACACATCTATTACATGGGACAAGATTCCTAAAGCTTTTGCAAAAATTTGTGCATGTGTGTATGTGTGTGTCATTAAATTTCATGTGAGTTTGGAAGGAGAATACAGATTCTGAGGGAAAAAGTATATTCTCAGAGTACTGAGAAAGAAAAATATATACCTGAGGAAAAGGAGAGCAACTGATAAATTTACATAAAAGTGAACATTACTGGGTTTAACAAGAAATACAGATATTAACATACTTAGCCAAAGAAGTAAAAAAGCAAGTCTTTTGTCTTCTTGTTCAACAGCAAGTAGTTTGCTTTAAAAGATGTTTTCCCCCTAGAGCTATAAATACCTGGTTTTAAAATTTTATAGTTCACGAACTTCTGATATTTTCACTATAATTTCTACATCCAGACTTTTGACCATTTACCATATGGAAAACTTGAATACAAATACAGAAAATGTTTACAAATTTCTTTTTTTTCTTTACTATCAAAAATTTGGTTCTCCCAAAAGACTGAATAATGCTGAATTTACTTTGTTGATTGAGAAGAAAAGTGCACCTTAGGATAAGTTTACAAACTATTTTAATTTCTACATCCTATTGCTCCTCAGTTACTTAAATATTTTTTCTAATTGCATTTTTTCTAAGAGTGGAAGCTTCTTCAGCAACACTGAAAATGCTACCTGGGAAGAGGAAGAAAAAAGTAAATTCATTATTCACAATGTACTGAATGCAGTTTCATTTGCTGATTTTGATTCAAATGTCATAGGTTCATCATCATGTCATTATACTGTTAGTAGTTATAGCTGTCAAAAACCTTAGCTTTTCAGTAGATAATTATGAAGACTTTACTTGCAAAATATTTTTGATGAAAAAAGTGTGTTTTTAAAATATCTTTTTTAAATTAGAAAAATATATTAATGTGTCACACACAGCTTTATTGTGTTCCAGGGAAGATTCAATCAATAGTGCTTATAACAACTTCGTTCCACTTTATACTATTTAAGTCCAGTCCACTTCATATGGGGAGGTTCTTAAAACATATTATTCCTTGAAATGTGTGAAGATTGGTCACTTGAGTAAGGAGACACCCAACAAGGTTACTCCTTGAGGCTGAGAGAAAGAGACCTGCCCACAAGAGTTGGTGTGGATGAGTTACATAAATTGGTACTTATTAATTGTTCTTCTTGCTGGCTTTAATATAATTGCTTTGATATAACTACTTTAATATAGTGCACTGTTCTACCCTATCCTATACTCATAGTAGTTTTAGCTATTAGACTGTAAAAAATAATTCTGATTAAGATTTCTTTTGTAATCACAACATGTGTTGCTCACCAGGGGCTAAAAGCAAGGAAGCCACTGAGAGGCTACCAAAGCCTCTTACAGTGATGCTTTTACTATAGTATAGAATTTAATTTCTTGCCTTTTATCAGTTTACTGTATATTTCTATAATTTATTTACAAATAAAGGTACTTATGAAGTATGTTTTCTGATCAAACCAGAGCACAAAAGCGCACACAAACCCACCTATAACAGAGAGATCTCAACTCACTCAACTTCTTTACTTTACATTCTTCTGTAACTCCAGTATCAGCACAAAACTGGCTACCAAATAAATAAAAATTAATTTAAAAAAAGGATTAAAGTTTTGATAGCATTTTCATTTGCTTTTAGTCTTGCAAAATGCATAGATGCAAGGTTAACTGTTGGCTGTAGTATTTCTAAAATTGATGTTAAAGCAAAATGCAACACAAAGAGGATTACTGCTCCAACAGAGTTTGTAGCTGATAGGGCTTCAGCTGCCTCAGGCTTCCATGGAACCATCCAGTGTGTTATAAGTGCTTGGATCATTCTTATGTTTTTGCAGCAAATAACACAAAACACAATAAAAAAAAAATCCAAAGTCATGTATCAATATTACCCATGAAGTCTGATGGAAATCATGTGGACAATCATGGTCATTGTAGTCACTCAGTGACACTTGACACTACTATTGATTTTAATTTCAGAAGCCCATACCTGGAGAGTCTCAATATTGTTCACCTTTCTAACTTAGCACACAAAACAAAGAAAATGCTGGTGGATCATTTTCTGCTTGCAGCCCATCCCTTTTTATTGTGTGCCAATAAAAAAAAAAAAAAAACAGGTAGAGGACAGACTGGGATGCATGCTTTTTCAGGTTTGGTGGTTTTTGGGTTTTGATTTTTTGTTTTTTGGGGTTTTTTTTCCATTTTTTTTGTATTTGGGGTTTAGAGTTGTGAGTAGTCAAGAAATATTCCAAGTGAGTATGAATAGACAAGATGACTAGAAAATGTGGATGAAGTACTAAGATGTGAGGAGGGCAGAACACATCATCCTTTCTTCATGATAGATTATAAATCAAGAAGCAATCACTGGTGATTGTGCCAAGTAATATTCTGTATATTACTGACCACAACTCTTCATGATTTCTCACTATGTAAAATTAACTTCTGTTTAAAGCCTATGAGGGATAAGGAACCTATCCAACTCCTAGCTTTCAGATTAATTGCCATGGTGGTAATGAGGATCCAACTATTAGAACTACTAT
>VZSJ01001654.1:919914-946656 GCA_013398405.1 Pheucticus melanocephalus | reverse complement strand
TTTCCTTTCCTTTCCTTTCCTTTCCTTTCCTTTCCTTTCCTTTCCTTTCCTTCCCTTTCCTTCCCTTTCCTTCCCTTTCCTTCCCTTTTTTGAAATGAACATCAATTTTAGATATTTACTCATATTATTGTTTTTCAGTTAGGTGTTTTGTATCTTGTGTATGTGTGTGTGTGTGTGTGTGTGTGTGTATGTTTTGGTACCCTTGGAAACACCTTTCTTTGTTCCCAAAAATCTGTGTATTTCTAAATGTATCTAGTTTCAGAGTACCATAAGAGTTGTTTCATTACATACTATTGCAGAAATAAAATTGACTGTTCTATCTTAATTTTTCACAGCAGGACTTTTCAGACCTTGGACCTCTCATGCAGTCACATTTATGAATCAATTTAATATTTGAATATGTTTTAGGGTGTGTGAATTCCATGCTGTTATTTGAATTATTTCTTCATAGTCTTACACAAGCATACAGACCAGAAGGGCTAGCTTTATGGGAAGAGATTATATTAGGTATTCTTTTGTTATAAAAATAAGGTTTATGTTATTTTCCCTTATGACTTTTTAAGTCTCTTTTTGTGCATGTGTGTATGTGTGTGTGCACTTTTAATCCAGCTGAGAAATAGAAGTGATAGTTTTATTGCCATCTCAAAAATTTAAATCTTTGCAGGACATTTAAAAATTTCCAATAATTTGCTGTGTTTCAATATGAAAATTCAATAGAAATATGTTAAACCTTGGATAATGAATGTTTTGGTTCAGTAGCTGTTCTACACCCAGTACTGAAACTCCAGAGGTGTTACTGTGGTGGTGTTCGCAGGGGTCCCAGGACAAGGGAAGAGTTGAGAATCTTGACTCCATGTTTCAGAAGGCTGATTTATTATTCTATGATATATATTATATTAAAAGAAAATGATACACTAAAACTATACTGAAAGAATAGAGGAAAGGATTTCATCAGAAGGCTAGAAAGGAATGAATGATAAAATCTTGTGACTGCTCACAGACTCAACACAGGTGGCTGTCATTGGTCATCAAGTAAAACCAATTTCACATGCTGGGTAAACAATTCTCCAAATCACATTCCAAAGCAGCAAAACAAGGGGAAGCTGAAGCTTCTCAGCTTCTCAGGAGAAAAGATCTCAATGAAAGGATTTTCAGAAAATATGTCTGTGACAGTGTTATGACAGGAGGGGGCCTGCCAGAGGTTGCAGCCAGCTCTGCCTTTCCCTCACAGCCCCTCCTGACTCTTCCTGCCCAGGATGCAGGAGCTGCACCACAGCTCTGGGCTCATCAGCAGCCTTTGTCCTCATCTGGCCCTGGCCCCAGCCCTGGTCCACCCCCTTTTTAGTCCTGTGGTCACCTTGGATCTGTCACAGGAGCTTTAATAAGAACCAAGATTGGCCAAGTGGTGGTTTGAAAGTAACAAGTGGGGGTACAATTGATGCAAAATGAGGTTCAGAGGGCCCCTTATATCTTTGGCATAAGGCAAAAGCTGAGAAAACAAGGGATCGAGGTGGGTAGGGGAAGAACAACAAAATAATGGAGAAAATGGGAGACAGAAAGGGACAGTGGCAAATGCACAAGCTGTTGGGTGTACATCTCTGGCTGAGCCCTGTGTCTGATCACCTCTGTTCATCTCATCAGGTTAAACTCTATTTACAAAATTACAGAATCACAGAATTGCCTGGTTTTGAAGGACCTTAAAGATCATCTGGTTTTGCCTCCTCTGCCAACTAGACCATGTTGCTGAGTGAGCTCCATCCAGCCTGGCCTTGAACAGTCGCAGGGATGGGGTAGCCACAGCTTCTCTGGACAGAAGCCTCACCATCCTCACATGGCCAGGGCCTCACCACTCTCACATGAAAGAAATTCTTTCTAAGCAAAACCTATTTTGAGTCTGTTCTTGTTCCTCTTTTTCCTGTCACTCCAGACCCTTGTAAATAGTCTCTCTCCATCCTCCCTTCAGGTACTGTAAGGCCACAATGAGGTCACCCCAAAGTTTTCTCTTTTCCTGGCTGAACAATCCCAACTCTCTCAGCAGAGCTGCTCCATCCCTCTGATCCCCTTGGTGCCTCCTCTGGCCTGGCTCCAGCAGGTCCCTGTCCTTGCTGTGCTGGGAGCCCAGAGCTGGATGCAGCCCTGCAGGTGGGGTCTCAGCAGAGGGGGCAGAGGGGCAGAATCCCCTCCCTGCCCTGCTGCCCTGGGGCTCTGGATGAGCCCAGGATATATTTCAGTGTGATCTTGGTCTCTGTTCAGGATATGTCGGGAGAGTTATGTGTGTTTTCATGAGCTTTGAAGTAGACTACCTGGTGAGTAGACACCTGCTCCTCAACATAGTAGAGTGCTGATCTGGTGATTTGATAAGGGTCCTGCAATCTGGACACAGTTTATTAGGTAGATATAAAGGCAATGCTAATATTTAGGGGAACATGTAGGATTTTATGGGTCTAGAGGGTGAAGGTATATATGCACCACCAGTGAATTTTCAGTCTGATCATTTGGAAATGAGATAAAAGGCTGAGACACCTCTTTATTCCCATATTTATGTAAGTGATGTGTATGTTTAGCTGGATGTCACTAAAGGCTCAGTACTCTCTGTTGACCTGTGCAGCTGACTGTGCCTGCTCTGGGAGTGTCTTCCCTGCAAATTTGAAAAAAAAGCATCTGCATTTATTGCATCAGAATGGTAGGAGTCACCTGGGATCCTAAAGCCACCAAAATTGTCTTTTGTCAGGTATCATCATTCCTTCCTGGCAAGCCCCTTTGTGGTTTTGCATCTGCAATATCCTCTCCTCTTCCCAGACTGTATCTTGCAGAAGGAGAGACACAGGCACAATAATGCTGCGCAGCAGAAGAGACAGAAATAACAGAAATAACAAATCCACAGTCTAAACTATGGGGTCTCTTATCCTCTGCAACCCAGGCAAAAGGAGTGCCAGACTGAAGAATGCTCCTTCAGCTGTCAACAAAATCACATATCCCTTACCTATCTTGCCTTTAGAAACTTTCTTTCCAGCATCTGGACTGAAACACCTAAAGTAATAAGCTCTAGATAAACATCTGAGAACTTAATTGCTCTGAGGTATTATTTCCCTATTGAAAATCATGGAAGTGAGGAATTACTTTGTTTCCTAGGTTTTTGTAAGATCATATTAAGGTTTATAGCTTTTGTTCTGAAATTAGTTTTCATATTTTGCTGGCTCTGCTGGACGTTATGTAATTATGTAAAGAGTTCCTGTGGTTCTCATTATTCTTTCTTGCTTGCTGTTGGTACACATGAATAAATTTCAGTCTTCCCTTGTGGCCTACCCTGTTTGCACTCAGCACAATCTTGGCAGTCCTATATTAGGGAGGATAGAAAGAGTGAGGACTTCCAGTGAGGACGTGTAGAAGACAGCTGTATTCTTACTGGAATTTTTCAAGGGATGATGAAAGATGTGCAGGTCTGTCCTGTTCCTTCAGCAAGGCTGTGGGTGGCCATGGCATAAGTATGACCTTGACTTTCTGTTGCTAGGATGCCAGGGTGGGTTTTGGCCAAGATGACAACAAAAAGCATTGTAAAAGTTATGTGTTAAAAGGATTCCTGTTGGTGTTAGGTGCTTCTCATGGTCTTCTGACATTAGGATTACTAATTGTGTCTCCACTTGCACAGCTCAACACAAGATTTTTCTCTTCTCTAAACACTGCGCCATATGCCATTTAATATTTTGCAGTTATGAACAGCAAGAAGGAAATATTATATCTACTTTAAATCCTAATACAAATAACCATACAGAATGGACAGTTTGGTCTTGTGTCTCAAAGTATGAAGAGGGATTGGAGTTTTTGCTTACTATTACTCCTTCTCATACACTAGAAATTGAAACCAATAAAAGACCACATTGGAATGGCTCAAAAATTTTTAATGAACAGAAAGGGTTGCACCTGGCAGTAAATGGATTTCTTGAAGAGACATCTCTAGCTGAATGCTTCATGGGTTTTTGTTTGGGGTTTTTCTGCATGACAGCAAAGCTAAGTGAGCAGTGTGAAGAGCAGAAAAAAAAAGGAATAACAAATATGCAAGTGAACAGAAGAAAAAGAGGAGACAAACGCCCTTTAAGAAATTTAAATGACCATGCTCTTACCTAGAAATCTACAGTTCAGTGGCACAACTATGGGGATGTGTGTAAAAAACATTGTGTCACTTATTTCTACTATGTTAACACTACATATAAAATAGATAGAAGACAAAATAAAAGAAAGAAAGATCTGTGATAAAAACTAATGCATTGAACCAGGAGAATGTTGTGCTAGATTGTATTACATATTAAATCTGACAATATTTTTATGGTATGAGAGTGTTACAGAACTAATTTTGGAATATTTTGATGCTCTTATATGGCTCAGTATGCAAATAGCTATTGCTGTAAGTAGCTTAGTATAAGACACAGTTATTATATGTGTGATTATTCATGTTTGTAATGATAACATCAAAGTTATAATCATGGATATAATGAAAGAAATAGCATTTTACTTACTATGAAATCTTTCCTTGGCTTGGACTGGGGTAGAGTTAATTTTCTTCATAGCAGCTTTCACAGGGTTGTGTTTTGGATTTGTGTGGAAATCACTTTTGATAACACAAGAATGTTTTGGCCATCACTGAGCAGTGCTTGAACATCACTCAGGCTTTCTCTGCTTCTCACACTGGGGTACACAAGAACTTGTGAGGGGACACAGCCAGGGCAGCTAACACCAGCTAACCAAAAGGATGTCTCAGACCATATGACATCATGCCCAGCATACAGAGCTGGGAAAAAGAGTGGAAGTGGGGGAACACTTTAAGTTACAGCATTTGTTTTCCAAGTGACTGCTGGGTGTGATGAAGTCTTGCTTTCCTGGACATGGCTGAACACCTCCCTGCCAACAGGAAAGAGCAAATTATTTTCTTATTTTTCTCTGTTTGCATGGGAAACTTGTGCTTTACTCATAAGCTGCCTTTCTCTCAACCCACAAGACTTTTATGCTTTCAATTTTCTCCTCCATCCTGTGAGGATTCAATTTTCTCCTCCATCCTCTGTTTGTGTGGGGCTTAGCTCCTTACCAGGATTAAATCACAACAAATCTAATAGCAACAAGTTTACAGTAACTTTATCTTATCTATCTATCTATCTATCTATCTATCTATCTATCTATCTACCTATCTATTTGTTTGTTTTTAACAAGAGATTTTTCCACAATTCTAGGACTTTGGAAGGGAATTAATTTACGAGCATAAAGTCACCATTTATTTTTCCAAATTACATTCCTTTTCACCTTTAAAGATCCACAGACAACTGTTAGGAATGAGTGTTTTATGTTTGCTTAAGGAATTTACTTCTTAATAATTAAAATTTAATATGCATGTTTCTCTTTAATTACTATTTTAACAAATGTCTAATATGAAAATGAAGTTACTACTAAAGATAATGCAAGTAAAAATCTTTATCAATAAAGTATCAGGGTTGATTTTCCTATTGCTGAGCCTTCCTACTGTTCCTCCTTTTCTGAAATTGCTTGTTCTTGACAAGTTTCTTGGCAAAGATAGTTCTTTTTCATCATTCTCCATATGACTGGGGCTTTTAACTTTGTTGTTAAAACCTCCTCAACAAACCAACAAAACTAAACACAAAATGAAGAACGAAGCAATTAAAATATAAACTCATAAGTGCAATAGATTTTTCTATTGTTGCTAGTCCTTTTATTAAGTGGTAATTAAACAGACTCAGAAATTAATTGCTGAAGTCATGAAAATAACCCAGATTACACAAAATTGATGCAATAATTGTCAATTTTTGAGTTTATTTTTCAGCCCAACCAGAACTATGAAATTTTGTGAGGAAAACATCTTCATAGCATTGCAAGTCTGCTGCCAAAAACTTAATGAGAGGACTTGTATCCATTAAATTTCTTAAGCAAGGAGGCTGATATAATTTCTTTAATGTCTTTCTCCACTCTGATAGATTATTCAACCCAAATAAATGTCTGCTTTTTTTCCATAATTTCCTTAAGAATTTGAAGATAACTTCAGATGGATGTTCATGACAGGGAAACGATAAAATACCAAGAAATATATTTCAGGCTGGTTTAGGATCAAGACTAGAAATTTCAATGTATATTTTTTAATATGATATTTCAGGTTTTGGGGCTGGAATTAGAAATCATCATTCAGGGATTTAATATTTTAATACTTCGGCATGTAAAATATTTTTCCATTTTCTTAAAGGTTGCATTTGTTTTCCTATATGTTGATATAAATGTCAGTTTGGTAATGAATTCTGTGTTTGGTTGTTAAGCATGTTGTTTCACAAAGCTTTCAGATATATCTTTAGTTCATAAATAGAAAATTATGAGGGAAATGATCAAGTTTAGACCCCAGGATAGGCAGGTTTCTCACCCCAGACTGTTCTGGTGTCAGGAAATCAAACCATGGAAATCTTTCCTTCCATTTCTCCATCAGAGCACCCTTATGATACTGTAAAAATTTGGATGTCTCATGATTAAGGCCTTATTCTTTAAGATGTTTGAGCCAGGGTACAAATTGTTCCAAACTCACATCATGACTATCACAATTAAGAAACGAACATATTACAAATATTTCGGGTTGTATTACTACAAGAAGCGTTAAAGTGGATCTTAACCATTTCATTGGATGATGCTGTTCATTTATATCTTGATTGTGTCCTTTCATTTCTCATCCATATTTTGTTTTTGATGAATCAGATACAGAAAAAGGCAGTTTTATGGTTTTCCTCCAATCCTCTGTTTTTGAAGAACATGTTTTCCCCCGAGAAGTAAAGTATGTTCAAAATGTTGAAGCGAAACTATGCAGGAAAGAAAGTTATTAGAAAAACGTTCTTTGTTTTTTCTTTAAATCATAATCCCTTTAGAACTAGTATGGTTTAAAATATACATTGGTGGCCATTCCCTGTAAATTCCTGTCTCTGTTTGTACTCCTAGTTCCATCCAATAATGACAGAATAATCTAATAATTTAAAAAATCAGAGCATATTATTTTACAATTCCAATATGCAGGTGTTGGTTTCCAGAAATATAGCAAAAGATAAAAGAACAATATCTTATTAACTGAGAAAAAAAGCCAATATTTTTAAACCTGTCAAATATGAGGCTGTGCCTTGTATCTATAAACTTATATTTCACACTGTGCTCCTCTTTCTTGACATATTTACCTCCTTCATTAGACAAAATCAACTCAAAACTTAACCTGCTTTTCTTCTCTCCCTGACCTTTTCTTCCCTTGTACATATTTTAACAAAACTGGAGACATGTTTCCAGTTCTTTTTTCTGGAATAGAAATGCTACTTCAGTTCTCAAGGGAAAACATCCAGATGAAACTCATTGTATCCTCCACAAAAGTTCTATTTTCTACCATCAAATTTCTCACTAGAGCAAGGATTTTCTATTTCACCTATTTCCATTGCAATTCCAGGGCCTTGCAAATATGGAATTTGATCTAGAAACACTAAATTCAAATGAGTCACAGGTGTAAATTAAATAATTCTCCAAAACCAGTCATGTTTAAAGCCAGACATCAATGTAACAGGAATCTGCTACTGCTCAATTTCATTTGCACATCTAAAAATTTATAAGTGTTAATTAATATTGCTCAGTTATGATTAAAAATCTTATCTATGCAATCAAAACAAAAATAAAAAATGTTAATCATGATTAATGTACAATTGAAATATAATGAGCTTATGTAAAAAGGTAAAGGTAAAGTGATTAATTTAAACACAAGTGAATAAATTACTTTGCTAATTATTAATTTATTGTAAAATGTTTTGTATTTTGAAAAATGTCATAGCTTGAGAATTTTAATGTGTTCCTAATCTTCTGGGTATATATTATAATTTGAAAATGAAAACTCTTTTACTCTTGGGGAGGCCTATTGTTTTTGTTTCTCTAGAAATGAGGCTCTTTCTTCCTAAAAGATCCTTTCCACTGTAATGCCAAGAGAGTGTGTTTTCCTAAAATATTAATTCAACATTAATTTTTAAAAGGAAAAATTACACAACTCCAAGATTTCTAACTACACATGTGTACTGACCCAGTAACAGATAGGAGTAACTCTGTCCATGCACCCATTTTTCTATTCTACTGGGCCCTCTAAGCTGCCATTGCCAAAGCAAGCATGGAATCATAGAATCAGAATTGTTAGGGTGAGAAGGAAGCTTTAAAGGAAATCCAGTGTACCCCCCTCTGCAATGACCAGGGACATCTTCAGCTCAAGGCCCCATCAAACCTGACTTTGAATGTTTCCAGGAATGGAGCTCTTCCAGGTAACCTGCTCTAGCGCTTCATCATCCTCCATGGAACAAATCTTCATCCTTATCTCTAATCTAAATCAGACCTCTTTTAGTTTAAAACCATTTGCCCCTTGTTTTATTGCCACAGGCCCTGCTAAAAGGTTTGTCTCCATCTTCATTTTAGCTTCCCTTTAGGTACATATTTGAAATTTTCACAACTTTCCAAGCATCCTGTGTGACTGCCCTAATACCCTTTTATGTTGTTTTCTATATTGATTATCTGTGTAAAATGACACTTTAAAATTCTTCTAAAAAGCAACAACTAATGCAGATATTTGACTATCAATTGCAATATGTCTCATGGTTGACTCATATTTTCATCAGAGTAACGAATTTGATGAACTTGTGTTAGATGTTTTCAAAGGTATTTCTTTTTTGAATATCTTTTTGGGACTGAAGGAAACATAGGGACACATTCTTTAAATAACATTTTTATCCAGCTTTTTAGGATGTTATTTCTGGTACCTGTCTGACCACCTGAATCTCTTGATTATTATGGGGCTATTCATAAGTGAGCAACTTCAATGATATTTGAAAGAGACTGGGAAAAAAAAAATTAGGAACCTATTAGGAACAGAAAATCATATTTCTTGTTGTAAATATTTTATTTTGGAAATTAATAACTATGTTCTTTACTATCTAAAAATATCAGATTCTTTCATATGACAAAACCAAACAACAGTTATTATATTATTTTCATTTCTCTGGAACTATATATATATATATATATGTATAAGTTATGGATAAGTTTTTAACTGCTTTTTTAAAAATTATTTTCAATAAAACCCATATTCACTGATACCTAAACCAGGCTTTACCTTGTAAATCTGGGTTTAGGATCCTTTTCCTATATTCACAGGGAGCTGAGTTTGGTTTTTAGCATTTTTGTCCCAAATGCAAACTATTATTATTATTATTATTATTATTATTATTATTATTATTATTATAACAAATAAAGTCCCACATTTTTGCTGGCCACTGTTCTCTCATTTATTTTACCTGTGTATGTTCAAATAATCTGAAAATATTGAACTGGATTCTTAGCCAGCATGGAACTTGGCAAGTTTTTCTAATAATGAATTGTTCTCATGTTCTCTTGACTACGTGTGTATATATATATATATATATATATATATATATATATATTAAATTGAGACTATCTGTAAAATAAAAGACTAAAAGTGTTTGTTTTGAGACTACACTTGAGTAGAAAACCAGCACTGACCAGTCTTTATTTCTAAAATTTCCTATACACTGAAACTATTTGAAGAAACCTTTGACTGAGACCAGCACCAACTATATCTAAACCAGGATGGAAACCTGCAGGATTTATTGTTGAGCTCTCTCAAACACATGTTCAGCTTGCAGGCATATGAAGGATACATGAAGGATAATGTGAGATGGTTTGAGTATTTTGGGCTAGAGCTTGAGGCATGCAGGAGATCATAAATGAAAACATAAGGAACGTAAGAGAACTTTTTGATCATGGAATTCACAGATTGATGAGAAGGGATTATTGTAGTTTCAAGTACATAGAGGATGTTGTCTCATCTTTGTTGCTTTCAATGCCACTGTATTTTTTTTTCCCCACTTTATGTTTACAGTTTTAGTGTTCAACTTTCCCTAGTTCTATTGTTTACAAAACAATGATTTTTAATAGTTTTTCTTTGCTTTATGAAAGCCAATTTTTAATTGCTTCTAAAATGACTGACAGCTGCTGTAGCCCTCCAAAAGAAATAATTTTGTCATTATTCTTTCCCATAATTATTTTGATGCCCAGCACCTGTATCTTTACTTTTTGAACTAAGTGTAGTGTTTACCAGATGATACAGAATTTCACATTAGAAAGCTGCTATGAGTTTTGTCTTTCTTCATATCCTCAGTGATATGTTCTTTCATGGAGACTTGAAAAGGGTAAAAGTCATGCATCCTTCATCAGAAACAATGCTTTATAAAGAGTCATATTGTTAGGAGAAGACAGTAAGAAGAAATCACTCCTCTTCAGTCATGTAGCCTACAAGTGTCCACATCTCACACTGACTTCAAACACTTCTTGACATTCAACTTAATTTTTTTCTACAGTAGATAAAATACCATGTTCATCCTTTTGTAGTCATGTAACACTGACTATTGAATCAGGCCTAAGTATGACAAAAATATTGAATAAGTTTCTTCTGGATGTAGTAGAAAAAAAAAATTTATTGTGCATGTCTGGAATGAAAGCAATCACATACCTTCATCACTTATTGGTGCTTCATTTCTGTCGTGTTACCATATTTTCATCTCCCACTTGTTAAGAATTTGAACAGGGCAAACTGTGGCTCTGCTTTTATAGAACTTCAGCTGGAGCATCAGGAATCTGTACTCTTCTTTTACAGGCTCATGGTCTTGCAAAAATCTCATTAAAATCTGTCATTCAGCTTTGTGCAGGAAAGTATGAGCTTTCTTGCCATCTATAAATGCAATATCTTAAATGAACTGTACATGAAAAAGACACAAGATATTTCACTGCTCTCAGAAGACAGTTTTAGAGAAGCTGCTTTCAAATAGTGCTACAATACATCACACAGCTGATAAACCCACTTAATCTAAGTTGTACTGAGAGATGGCTCCCTCTAATACAACTCAATCCTCTAAGTCTGGACATCTGCAATTAACTCTGACACTAAGGAACTTGGGCTATTTTTGGATTCCTTTGAATACCACTGAGTATTCCCCATGACCTCCTCCTTTTTGATGGCATAATCTAGGTAATGTAGCAAAATGCTTTTGAATGTCTGTTTTTACGTAAAAGTTTTTTTTTAATTAAAAGCCATGATAATTTTGCAACTGCGCTCTCTAACTGCAATGTTAATTCTGAAAATTTGATTCTCATATAGTCATTAGAAATTTCTTTTCTTTTTTTTTTTTTTTTCCTGACAGTTACATGTTCTTCTTATTTTCCAGGCATTGAATTGTTAAATTTGATTCTTTCCTTAGTTTCCTGATAATGCTCCGAAGCCTGGAAGTTCTCTATAAGATGACTCAGTCTGATCAACCACCATTGGCATGATTTCCATGCTGAGCAGAGCATAACTTTGCCTGTTCTTTAACCACATGAGACATATCTAAAAGGCAAATTATAGTTCTTGAAAACTCCATCGTCAGCAAAGGATCATTAAATCAATGAATCTAATGTCAAACCCAGCTAATTTTTTTTTTAATGAAAATGGATATTGTATAAATAGACATTTACATACACACACATACATAATATAGGGTTATCAAACAACAGAAAAATAAAGCTCTCAACACCAGGAGGTAGAAAGCACAAGAAAACGGACAAGTAAAAGATTTTTTCTTTTTAAAAAAACAATTACTTTCTGTGCCCATGGAAACAAATTTGTGTAATTCATATTATGAAAAACACAGCTAAGTGTCAAGAACAAGTGTCTATTTGGGGTTGCAGGAAAAAATATATCTCATTTGAAACATTCAAAATATTTTAAAGAGTACCTTCAGTAGCTTATTTTATGCAATAAATACATTAAAAAAACAGAACTACATTTGAATATAAAGTACATGCTCTGAAGACTGCTTGCTTTTCTGTTCATTACGTAAAATTCCTCTCAACCAACAGGTTAGTCCAGCTTTTAGTCAGACAGCTGGTGGAGAGTGCCAAAGGTTTCAGCACATGCAGTGTCAACCCATCACTGTACAGGAACAGGCACAATAATCTCAAAGCCTGTGCTCAGCAAAAGTAGGAGATAAGTCAGTAAAAGACATTATTGGTACTATCTGTGTGGGGAAAAATCAACAGAGTGTTTCAAATAATATGGGCAAAACTCAGTTTTGTGTGAAGTGTGTTTATTGACCAAATTCTGAGTGAGTTATTGAAAACTGGATAAGCCTCTTAAAAAAGACAGTCAGGTGCCTTTGTACCAGCTCTTCACAGTATCATCAGTTCTCCCACCTAAGCCTTCTTTGCTCTAAAGAAAAGAGCAGAGCACACAAAATAAAAACCTTTTGAGGAAAGGTTGACTACTGCTGATATGAAGCACACTCCCAGAGGCCTGGCTGGCAGAAGTTCAAAATGCCCAGTGCTGGTAACTTAGCTGAGTAGGAAAGCTATGGGTTGTGTAGTGCTGCTTAAAACTTCCTGTTCCAAGTTTACCTATATTGTTCTGTGTTCTACTGGTTAGTTATTTCATATGTGCTTCCTGAAGCAGGCTTGAACCATTTTCCAATGAAATGAATGCTTTATCCATAGATTTTTCTAGTTAGTTTTATTGAACTAGTTCAATAATCAACCACATACTCCAGCTACTGGGTTAAAATATTACTTTAATGACCAATAAAATCAGGGTGAAGTGCCTCATTAATATTGATAGATTTAGAATCAAGCGAGAGATGTCTTCTGTGGAGATGTCTTCTCCAGATACCATTTTAAACCAGTGTTTATAACTGATCGTGGGGTCAAAGAATAATTCCAGTTGGAATGGACCTTGAGAAATCTCCAGTCTAAAGTCCTGCAGGATCAGTTTTGGGAGAAGACCAGGTTGCTCAGGTCTTTTCAAGGCCCTGCTTGGTCTTGAAAACCTTCAAGAATAAATATTGCACAACCTCACTGGGCAGCCTGCTCTGCTACTTGCCTGTCCTCACCGGGAAAAAAGATTTTCCTTCTGTACAGCCTGAACCTCTCTTGTCTCAGCTTACACAAATTTGGCAAGCAAGCACTCTGTCACCTTTTCCAGATAATGATCATTAGCAAGACAGATGACAAATTAGACCTTTCAATACTACACTTTTTACTGGCCTCCAGAAGAGTATGACTCACTCTCCATTAATCGTCCAAGTTGGTTCTTTACCCATCTAGTTTATGTGTGAATCAAGCCCGTAAAGTCTTAACTTGATACAAGGATATACCAAGAGACAGGGTCAAAAGTTTCATAAAAATCATAGTAAATGATATCCATTGAATGTCCCCTCATCCACAAATCTAGTCATAAAATCCCAGAAGGTAATCATGTTGGTCAGGAATGATTTTTCCTGGGTCCATCTTTGTTGATTGTTGCTACTCTGTGCCTTCTACATGTGGTGAAAAATATTCCCCAAGGAGATTCTCTCAGTGTTTTTCTCAGGGATGGATGTGAAGCTGGCCAGGTTGCATTTGACTGGGTCATCATTTTAGATTTTTTGGAAAACGTACAAGATATGCCTTGTTCCAGTCCTTGGCTCTTTTCCTGTCATCTCCAGTTCCTCTGACCTATCAAAGGTGATAAGAGGGGCAAGGCCATTGGCCTTTTGGCCATAGTGCACTCTGGTCACTCCTGTGGACTTCTGTGGATTGAGTCTGAGTTCCAAGGCCAGGTTGGGTGGGCTCTGAGCAGCCTGGTCTAGTGGGAGAAGTTCCTGCCCATGGTAAAGGGGTTGGAACTGCACTCTTCCAACTCAAACCCTTCTGGGATTCTGAGCTCTTAAAAGCAGTTCTTGGCTTGATCCTCATCCACCCCAGGTTGTTCTCCTCCTACTCCAACCTTCCTTCTAGACAGAGATGACCCTGTTGGTGAAGACTAAATCAATGACTTACAAAATCAGGCATTGTTCCTAAATTCCTTGTTTTTACTTATTTCTGCTTCTGCCCTTTCTGCATTGGAGCTCTGACTTGAGCTGTGTGCTTTGCCAAGTCTGATACAGTTCCTTGTATTACTGCCTGTTGAGATAAGCTGCTGTTGTAACTGGAGCATAGTCTTTAAAAAGCTGCCAGTTTTCCTGAGTATTTTTGCACTTCTGAGCTGCATTCTGTGGGATCCCACCTACCAGTTTCCTGATGACAATTGCAATTAAAATTAGGATTGACTAATATCAGAAAACTAAGTTGTGAAACAGATGCTTAGATGTCAAGACAGATGGAACCCTGTTGTACTATTCCTATTTCTGCAGTTTTAGAAATATCTGGTGTTTTTTCCTGTATTGTAAACTTAAATTTTTGGATGCACTTTTATCTTTTACAATATTAATAATGTTTTTTAGAGAGCACTTCTTCTCATAATAAAATAAATTCATATTTAGCCCAGCTTTGTTGCTGAATCAATAACATGGAGATACACTTTTTTTCAACTTGTTGGTGATACCTGTACTCTTTCTGTTAAACCCACACCAACATACACCAGATTGGCATAGTTTGTCATGTCTGGGTCATCTAGCTTGGGCTCTTATTGCAGGTTTGCAGTACTTTAAGGAGGTTACAAAAAAGAGGGAAAATTACTTTTTACACAGGCAGGACCCAACTTAGTAATAACCTGATGCAGAGACTTTACACAGGTAAAATATGTTAACAGGTACATATTAACAGGTAAAATATAGCTGTAAAATCCTTGAATATCAGCAAAAGTGCTCCATTGTAGAGGTTAAGTGTTGATTTTACCCCTAGAAAGACCAATGTCACCCTTTGATTGTATACAGTTTAAAGACAAAGATCTCAGTCCAGAGAAAAATCAATTGGTTTTTAGACCAATGGAAAGGGATGATACAGTTAGTTTGTCCAGTCCTTGTTGTGGAGTGTAAAATTCTGCCTGTTCTAAAAAGACTTCTTCAAGGCAAGTCCTCATTTATTTCATTGGGATAAAAAAACTCCATCCTCAATTAAAAAAAAAAAACAAGAAAAATAAAAAAAATGTAAGGATTTTAAAACTTTGGAGGGTTATATTTCCAAAACATAAGTAAATGCACAAAATGAGACCTCTGTTATCTCATATTGAACTTTTGCAAATTATGCTCTATATATATATTACTGACACAAGTAGGAGGGACAGGGGAAATTTCTTTGTTCTGTCTTTTAAATTAGAATTTTGTGGTATTCATAAAAAGGAAAGAATTATACATTTGGCAAAGAGACATATTAAATCTCAATAACTGGAAATTTTTTACTATTAATGCATATGTGCACACAAATACAGAGAAAATTAAAGACGACCAGAAGACCACAACTCTTTTCTGCAGCAACTTGTAGGATTTTGCATCAGTTCTCCATGAAATAGGTAACAATGCATTCTTGACTCTAGCATGAAAATATTTTGATAAGCAGTTTCCCAAAACATGTTTCAAAATATCAATTTCAGATCTGAAGATAAGATCTAAAGCTAGTTCAGTAGGTACTTGAGGGAATTAAAAATTCCTGTCAAAGCAGAAGTATTAATCTTTAAACACCTTAGCATGATGATGAACATGCTGAGATGGATATTTAGCAACTATGGTGAAACATGAGAAGACCACACAAAGCAAAATTGCTTCACTACCTGAAGGACACTCTTTAGGAACAGCAATCAAATCTCTTGGTATTCACCTTCTGTAATATAAATTATGCAGATTCCCTCTCTTAATTCATTTCCCCTCTCTTTCCATACCTGAATGTGAGTTATCCTTCCCTAGACAAAATATTCCATTTTCATTTCATTGCTGGTTCTGCTCACCTGCTTAATATTAAACATGTAATTAAAGGATATGCTAATAGGGTCCTTGTTGCATTTGGAAAGAAAATTAAAAACGTACAAATCCATTAATTTATATATCTGTGCCAAAGGATGTATCACCTTACCAAGCAGTACTTCTGACACTCACAGGGTGAAACGTATTCTGACAGTGTAGACTGAGTAAATTCAATTCTATTTAAATTGTTTTTAGAATTTGGCCTATTTTTAGAATTCTGTGAACAAGAGACATACAGGTGATATTACAGGTAGGTTACCACCCAACAAAGCTGACCAGACTTCTGTCTATGCAGGACTTGTTTCTGTTTGTGCTCTTAATGTAATCATCACGTTGGTGATATTTTCAGATTCCTACATTGCTGGTTTCCCACCGCTCTCCCCCCGCCCCCCCCCTTTTTTTTCCTCTAATTTTCTCCAAGGAGCTCTTGTTCTGACTGGCAAGTTACATCCCCCCCCTTTTTTTTCCCTCCTTCCTGCACCACCACTCATTTTTTTCTGTATCGACTCTTCTTCCTATGGCAATCACACCACCACATGTGTGAACTCACCACATTTCTCTAGGAATAAGCTGGGATTTCAGACTGAGATGACAGTCACCATTTTAAGCTAGAGCAAAATGGAGGTGGATGAGGAAGCCATCAAACACTGCATCTCACACATCAAATTTGAAATTACACCCATGACATTAACTCATGATATCACAAATACATACATCTAGAACTCTGTAATGCATAGTACCAGAGCAGAAAAAACCACAGATAAAGTAAATCAAGCGTCTCAGAGAAATAGGAAAAAATTGCTAAGGCTGGATGGACTTGGGGTTAAGCTGTTTCATAATGACCACTGAATTGAACACTATTAATAGTACTTTTGAAAATCAAGCTCTGAACTCAGCACAGAATCAATCATCACAACTCCTCGCCTATCTCATATGTTAACTATGTCCAGATGACAGGCAAGATCTCCTGTCTTCCTATCTCCATAACCAGCTGCTGATATGTCTTCTTCATGGCTTTTTAAAGCAAAAGAAATAAAATACTTCATGCAGCTTTCTTGCAGTTTGTGACAACTGAACATCAAAATTTCTGCAATGCAGATGGCTTTGTATCCTTTTTCTGAAGACTAAAGTTATTCTCAGTGTTTTCTGAAGAAAGAGAGTTTTCTGTGAGCACTTAATGTGTAAGTTTAAAAATATCAATAGTTATTTTGCTGACTTTTGGATGACCATAGTTCAGTACAATACAGTCCAATTTAATACAGTTTTATTTTCACCTAAATTTCAACATGTACATTACCAAAATTTTGTTGCTGATCATTGTTTCCAGCATTTTGGCTTGGAGGGTCCAAGCTCTAATACTGTCTTCAGAATGAAAAAAATTAGAGAGTTTTATCATACAACGCTTTTATAATTTTCAGGGACTTGAGTGTAAATTGGTTGTGTATCTACACAACAGGTTATTTGAAAAACTAACCAGGAGGAAGTCATTTATATCCTTGTGATCTTAGGGAGTCCTTTGTGAATTCCTTCGTGAATAAGGAAAAATAATTGACCTGTAATGCTCAAAGCACCATTTCTATTAGTGACCAGCATTTTTACAAGTTGATGAAAATTTAGGTTAGCCTCACAAGTTTGCTGGTATATCTCCTTGCCCATTAGACAGATGTGTCCAGGGAAAACTTCACTTGTACATGAAAGAAGAAAAAATATGTCCAAAAGCTGGAAGTGATGCAGGTGAAAGATACTAGAAGAAATAGATCCACATATTTAAAGATACTTAAATATAAGGAAACAAACAGCATTTTGCCCAAATTGTGTTAAAATTCATGAATGTTATTTAGAGGTCTTAGGCTGTGAGGCTCCTCTTTTTTATTAATGTCACAAAACAACTAATTTTTGTGACTTAGGACTCACCACATTTAATGGCACTTAGTACCACACTGCTGAGTTCAGCATTGTTCCAAGTAAGAGAACTGAACTTAGCTCTTTGGAAGCAGCTTGATATGAAGTAACAAATAAAGGAGAAATCACTGAAAAGGAACATAATTTAAAATTAACTGATGTAGTCCCTTCTTTTATAAAGTCACTGAGTTTTAAACATTTCCAAATGATAGACTGTTTGTTACCATGGGAGGAACACGGCCATATAAAGTTCAACTTTGCATATTTATATCTAAACCTTATCAAATTGTTAAATTGCTCTTTTTTATAAATAAACTTACACATCTGATTCAAAACCAATACAATAGTACACACTATAAAGCAGGACAAGCTCAAGTGGGTGAACCATTAAAGATGAAATTTATGTTTTTGTCTATTTTCACAGGATTTTATAAGGGTAGGTCTTCAGGCTCCTGTCTGCATTAAAGTCCAGCCAAATCCATAAAACGAAAACAACGTTAAACGACTTCCCAAAAGACAGGAACAGCCTTTTAAAGATTCACAGGAGTACTTTTTCTGTGTCTAATCCAAGCGACCAGCAGGGTGAGATTGATGGGCACTGGCAGAGATGCATTTCATGAGGCGGCTGTCTGCTGGATGGCATTAGAATGGAGCTATCTGTCTTCATTGTGCTCCATTAACATGCCCCTCAGATCTATCAGGAAAATGTCTGCAGTCCTGGCTTATAAATTATTACCTCTGACAGTTAAATACTTTAGACCATATTTAGGAATATTGCTCACTGATAGTTCTTCACTCACCTACATATTTTTAGAGTTTAATTTCCATGTATGCTTCAAAAACCCAAAAGAGAAGTTTTGGATTTTTTTTCCTAGCGTAAGGGGATTTCTAGTCTGTGTGTGGTAAAAATGATTATCCAATTACTTGGCTTCAACAGTGCAATCTATAGAAACCTGTTCCATGTCAGAAGAAGATAAGGGTTCACTAACCAGGATATATCTTCTTTAAAGTATTAGATTTGCCTGTAACAATTCATTGAAAGGTGAACAATCAGTATATGAAAATTATTATCATGATCATTTTCAGTGTTGAACATAAACCAGACATTTGGCTTAGTCGGTTTGTTTCCATTTGTTCAGCCTTGTGAAGTCTTTAATTCTGTTTTTTATTTTGTTCCCACTGATTACATTCTATTAATAAAGTTTGAGAAGTATGAGTATGAGCCAGTCTTTACACAAAATAAAGATTTTAAAGAAACCACAGTATTTATCCTGTTATCTTGGACCTGAAGTCCAGACAGTCTTTAATAAAATAAAATTTTATTCAATTTATGTTTAATTCAATATCCTTTTGAGCTGCATAGCCAGCAGCTTGCAGTGGATTTTTGAAGAGAGAAAAGAGAGGTAGAAGAGAGTGCTCAGTGTTTAATAATGACCATTAAAATAATATTTTTTTTTGCTATCCAAGGCAAGTAGGTTTTAAACTGAAATGCTTTAGTCTGGTTTAATGAATAAATAAATCCTAATTATTTTTTTTTCCTGATAAATTTCCCCTGGAGAAAGCTTTCCTATATGGAATAAAAAGAATGTATCCAACAGCTTAACAGTAGTTTCTTTCATGAGTAAAGATGAACAAGTATATTTCAATTTTTGGTAAGGCAGTGGAAAAATTCAATTTGTCAGAAGCTTTTCTGAAAGAGAGGACTAACACTGCCCCTTCTGCGTGTCAGTGTCAGTGGTCCAGATGAGATTTCAAAAGTACTTCAGTGTTTCCTAAGTTTCACTTAGATAGCCTAACTGGTTTGTTGGTGGTTTTTTTTTGTTGTTTTGGTTTGGTTTGGTTTTTTGGTTTTTTTTTTGTTTTTTGTGGGTTTTTTTTTTGTTTTGTTTTTTTTTTTTTTTTTTGTTATTGTTGTTTCTTGGTTTTGGGTTTTTTGGTTTTTTTCCTGCTTTCTAGCCCATTTCATGAAGTATGAAAACAATTAGGAAATAAGTAAGTGGTAAGATATAGATGAGTTCCAAACCAGAGGGTTAACGAGTTGACTGCACTGGGGACAGTAGCTAGGAGGGATAGATCTAATAAAATAAAGGGTTTATAAAATCAGAAGTGTACATGGAAAAAAATATAACTTGATAACTTAGGAATCCATAACCAAAGAATTGAGTTTCAATGCAGCTGAAGAGAAAAAAAAAGAGTAAGGCAACAACAAAGCTATTAGAAAATATGAGCACATTCCTGTGAGATATGCTTACAGGAGAAAATCTAGCCTAAATTAATATGAAGGACTGAGTTTAAAACATCCACTGACTATCTGGTTCTCCTCCAAGCTATAGACCACATCAATGACAACTGAGGGAAGATAAAAGGGGGGAAAATGGAAAATAATGTGGCACTTGAATTAGGAAGTGTGCTAAAATTTTGCATCTATAGCACCAATATATCTCACTAGTCACTTTTTTTTTGGTTCTGTATAAGAAGGATGTAAATTGAAGGAACTCTCCTCACCTCAAATCTTAAGTTTTGAAGCCATGATCAATTACCTGTTGTCTGGTCAGACCCCATCTGGCATCCAGTGGTCAGGTCTGGAGTCCAGAGCACTTGAAAGACATGAGGAGGATACAAAAATGACCTGAGGTCTGCAGCAGAGTCCAGAGGAGACTAAAAAATGACCTGAGGTCTGCAGCACCTCTCCTAAAAGGAGGGACGGAGAGAGTTGGGATTGTTCAGCCTGGAGAAGAGAAGATTTCAGGGTGACCTTCCTTCCAGGAGCCTTCCTGTGCAAACCTTCTGGAAGGGCCTGTTGTGACGGGACAAGGGGCGATGGTTTTAAACCAAAATAGGGTAGATTCAGATGAGACAGAAGACTGAACTTTTCTTCAATGAGCATGGTAAAATGCTGTAGCAGATTGCTCAGAGGTGTTGTAGATGCCCCATCTCTGGAAACATTCGAGGTAAGATTGGACAAGCTCTGAGTAGCCCTGCTCATTGCACCAGGATTGAACAAGAAGAACTTTAAGGGACCTTTCCAACCCAAACTATTCTAGGATTCTATGAATGTATAAAATTCATCAGCATACAGTTTAGATGGGTGCTGATGCACTTTGCTCCAAATTTTTATTGTTATGACACCAGTTTTTAAAGCCATTGCAACACTGAAGTAAAAAACTATTTTTTCTCCTTCAAGATACCTATAGTAAGTTACATTCCAATTAGAAAATTTGAATATAAGTTACATTCAAATTAGAAGATTTCTTAATAAGAAAAAGGGTTGGTTTTTTTTTGTTTCTGGAATAGCACCATTAAACATATATAGCAGTTAGAAAAGGTCTCACAGATGTAGATGCCTCCATATTACCAATCATCATTATGGAAACTCACCTAGGCCAATAGAGATGACGATAAAATGCAGAACATAAGCTTGCCTAATTTGAGAATGTAGCTGGGAAAAATAATTGGAAGATGACCTTTTTAACTTTTCACAGAAAAACCTTTTGCTTTTATTTTAAAAATTTTTCTCAGGCTAAATTCACATCCCCACCTCCCCATCATATCTAGTTAGCCACTTGACACAAAATATCTAACTCAACTTAAATCCATGCTGGCAGAAGAACAGGATATTTAACTATGAGCAATGTTGATTGTGAATGAAGTGTCTGACATGTGAAAATCAATGAGAAGTTAGGAGTCAAAAAAGAGATGTAGGTGTCTGAACACTTTAAACTGTACCTTAATAATCAATTGTAAGCAACAGTTCACATTTAGCGCATTCTGTCCTGTAAGGTTTGGAACTCTTTAATAAATTGAGGAAAATTTTATGTCATGTTTACTTAAACAGATGAACACATGAAACAACCATGGGAAGGCACTTTGGTGCTTCAACAAGGCAGTGAAATTAATAAATTCCTAGAATATGTCCTAGTTTCCAACTCAGCATCAGAAAACTCCCAAGTGATTGGAAATGCTCTTTCCTGTTCGAAAAGTATAGGAAGGAATTAAATTTTTCCTGTGATGACGCAAAAGTTCAGCAAGCAGGTTTAGGAGGCATGTAAACCCAAGGATTGTTCAAACAGACAAAGAACAAATAAAAACCAACTTCACCTCAGGTGGTTTACAATGTGGATTGTAGGGAATATACAATGAGAGACTACACAAATACAGAGAAATTAAGGTAATAATTTAGGCTACATGCAGATAGCATCCAGCTTGGGGAAGCTGAGTAACTGATAAAGCAGAGGTGACATCTATCTATGTAAGTGTGAATATTGGTAACCTCTGAAGAAGTAGGAGAGATAGTTTTGAGGTTTGGGTTTTCATAATTTCTGATTCTACATATTATGGTCATGAAAATCTCTAATACCTTTCATGTCAGAAAATCCTTCCTTGAGCAAATCCCAGAGTTATGTACTCTGAAATACCAGAGACATACCAGAATTTTTTGAGGATGTAGGTAAAACAAGGCATTAAGCTGTCAAGAGAAGAGACTAATTGGAAAATCAAGAGGAGATAATGATAAGCAAATGTTGCAGTTCAGATGTTCAGAGAAGCAGGCGGCAGTCACAGGAGTTCTTTGCAGATACACGATGAGGAGATGCAGAAAAAATGAAAGCAGGGTAAATATCATTAGAAAAACTGTTTTAATTGCAAATGCAGTTACAGGCATTACTAGCTGTTATGGGTGTATCTATTTTTAGACTCCTATCCGTGTATTCGGGCAAGGTATGTAAGCATTTAGATATGAAGTTTCTGAGATAGTCTGAATGATAACAAGACCCCATGAATCACTGCCAACCAAACTTCACTCTAGCCTAGAAATTTGGAATGCTTGTTTGCCTGCTCAGCCAGGCCAGTCAAAGTTCTTCATTCTCCTCTTAAGCTTAAGAAAATCTGACCATATTTTATTGAATTCGAGCTTTATTGAATGCAAATACAAGTGTTTCCCAATTGAATAATTAATTGAAAACTATCAGTTAGTGATAGGATTCTTCAGAACTGCTGTATGAACAAGGGACAGTCTTCCAGAGGCAGGATTCCTCTTTCTGGGTTATGGCATGTATTACTTTTCAGGGAGCAAAAAGAGCAAGTAAACACAAACTTTTGATAACTTGTGCAGGACAGTTGTGTGTTAATGGTTCGTAAAGCTGATGCTGCAGGCTTGAGCACTTACATGCAAATCTAAAGGAAAGTGAAAAGGTAGAAAAAGTCTTTTTAAATTAAAAAAAAAAAAAAGTGGGAACATTTTTTTCCACTTTGAATTGCTGTAACATTATATTTTCTGCCTGAAGACCGTCGGAAGGGATGATTACTATTTTTTAGTGGCAGCATGTGCTGCCATGTATTTTTCTTGACCCGGAATTTGCACACATCCATACTGAATGCACCACATATAGAAGCTTATTAAAATGCAAACATACACATGCATACACATACACAGTTTTTTTGATGCTAGCAAGACTCTCTACCACTTAAAAGGTTATGGTATTGCTGACTTCCCAGAATATAAATGCTGCCTGCAGTTTTGATGTTAGCTGAGGACCAGTTCTTGGAGGTCCGGAGGTGCACCTCATTCTAAACAAATATTATTGAGGCACCATATCCTTAATGTCTGTGTGCCTGTGTAATTAGGCATAAGGGAACTGGAAGAGAGTGGTGTCATGTGAACTGTGATAGTACTTGGAGCAGAGATTCCCTTCCAGCCCCATGAAAGCCTAAGCTGGAGCAGACATAAAACCCATTCTCATGGCCAATTATGTTCTTTCTTAAGACAAGAATGCTTCCCTGGTAGTAATGTAAAGGAGAAATATTCCCAGTAAATGACAAATCTTTGGGCGTATGGAGGGAGAAAAAGATTCTGAAGATACTAACTCAGTATTTATTTTAATTTATTCTATTTATTTTTTTCCATATCAGACCAAACAGGAAAGTGCCAAAAGAAGGTAGCTAGGCAATCTGTCTGCTCCAAAGAATGGAAAAATAAAATTTCACATTTATACATGCAAAGAGGAATCAGGGAAAGAAAGAACCAATTTTCACTTGGTTCCTTTCATTCTAGAATATTTTCAGTCTTGTTATTACAGTTGCATTGCAGTTACATCTCTACCAAAGAACGGTAATATTTAGAATTAAATCTTATCTTTATGTCAGTCCTGGCTGTATCAGATGTATTGCCCAATTATATTTTTCTGAAAAATATTTTCAAAACTGAAAGAGCTCATTTCTGAAAGGAAAGGTCTTGGTTTGTTCACATAAAAGCAGTTAAGGAAAACTTTTACCTTAGAGTTTTCTGTCATAAAAGATAGAAGATTGAAACATTTTGTTACATTCTCAGTAATAAACTTCAGAAAACATAACAGACATCTAGCCATAAGCAGATAGTTAAAGTCCTATTTGTTTTAAATTTACATATTTATTAACAGGTTTTTTGGAAGTTTTATACATTGCAGCTAGTCTTAGGAGAAGTAGATTACTGGACAGATTTTTTTGCTGTTTTAAATAAAGAGTGTTCATATATGAAATAAAGTCTAGGCAGGGAAAATAAAGTATGAAAAAGGGAATTGGTCCAAAAGATTTCATCTTCTCCAGCTGTGGAAATGATCTGCTAGAATACCTAGAAATCAATAGCTCAATTGATGGATAGTCAACCTTTTTAAATAGACTTCTTGTTTTATATCACTTCAAGTTTTATAGCCTTGTGGTTTATAACACACATAAAAGATACAAGCTTTGTTTAATTTGGAAATTTCATCAGTATTTGAAAGCCTTCATGCTTAATTCATATTTAAATAATGGCAATTAGTATCTGAATTTCCATGACACGATTTGAGGATAAAAACATTACAGAAAACCTTCAGTGTCAACTTAATTACTGCAGCATTAATTATGATTGCTATCTTGAGGACTGTTCTTTCTCTCAGAAAAAGTGGAGTGCTAAACTTCAAAGGTGAAAGTTCTAGTAATTCAAAAAGATTGATATCTGTCAGGTCTCAATTCCAGTATTTTCTATTTCATTTAAGGAACACACTTATATAACGAAAGTTGGACAGATGTTTCTTGAAAGTGTTAATTATTTTAGAAACAATGTTTTTGGAGTTGTCTACTATTTAATTAAATGGGGGATTGTTTGCTTTTTCTTGTTGTTGTTGTTGTTGTTGTTTGTTTTTACTGACCTCCAAGCTTCCTATGCTGCCAAACATACCATTTTCTTATCACACTAGAACAGAACAATGCAAAGTGCTGTGGGTGGTTTCCAGTGCTTTATGTTTGCACACAGTTCTCCAGAGATACATCTATGATGCAAAACTAATTGAAAATTCCCTGGAGTTCCTTAGGTACCCCTGAGTACTTGAATTTCTGTGCAGAAATTTCTTTCTGTCAGTCCCCTCGGGAAAACATAGAAATAGTGCAAACTATTCATCCTAGCAAGCAGACAACCTTTAAGGCTAGTCAGTAGTGACTATCATCTTTTTTTCATGTCCATCATTTTGAATATTCCACAGCAATTCCTTAAGTAATCATTAAAAATCTGTGATGTGCTTGCAAGCATCGTTATTCAAACATCCTTCTTATATATATTCCTAAAGGAAAAGAAATGCTGCAAGCTAAACACAGCAGTTATAAAATTCTGTACTTCATAGAATCACAGAGTGGTTTGGGTTGGAAGGGATTTAAAGACCATTTTGTTACAACTCTGCTGCCATGGGACGGGACACCTTCCAAATGACCTGGTTGCTCAGAGCCCCTTCCAACCTGGCCTTGAACACTTCCAGGGATGGGGCAGCCACAGCTGCTCTGGGCAACCTGTGCCAGGGCCTCACCACCCTCACAGGGAAGAATTTCTTCCTAATCTCTAATCTAACCCTACTCTCTGTCACTTTGAAGCTGTTGTCCTTTGTCACTCCAGACTCCTGTAAAAGTCTCTTTCAATCTTTCCCTTTGTCTCCCTTCAGGCACTGACAGGTCACAATTAGGTCTCCCGAAAGGCTTCTCTTTTCCAGGCTGAACAATCCCAATGCTCTCAGCCTTTTCTCCCAGCAGAGCTGCTCCACCCCTCTGATCCCCTTGGTGCCTCCTCTGGCCTGGCTCCAGCAGGTCCCTGTCCCTTCCTGTGCTGAATGCAACATTGCAGGTGGAGCCTCATAAAAGTATCAAATATACAAACTTCAAGAGTGTATATATGGGAAAAATCTGTACAACAGTCGGGGGCTTTTCTTTTCCCAACCTGCTCCTGAGGACAGGAATGGATAGCACTGTATTAGATAAAGACAACAGAAGAATAGCCTGATTGCAGTTTATGTAGATGATATACTCCCTCCCTTCACTTTCTTCCTCTTGCTGCCTGAATGTTTGTTACAGGCAATTAAACAGGTGATGGATGAACCCTCAGCTCTCAGATTTTACTGCAAACTATACAAAGTTTGAAAACACTGCTATGGTTTATGAATTATGAGCCCTTACTGACTAGCTTGCATTTCGACCGGCCTTGAAGAGTTTAACTTGTGTGAGAAGTAAAGAACCCACAATAAGGGTAGATCATAAAGAAAATAAAAATTCTTTATCAACAGGTGAAAAGTAGTAGCAACCCTTACCAAGTTTTTTCATTTGGAATAACCAAATCCTTTGCTGTGTTTGCTATATATCTCCCTGCAAGGGAGAATGGCACAACACATTTACACATTTCTCAGTTCAAAATTGTTGCTATTGTGCTCAGGAGCAGAACTTGATCCCATAAGATATAAAATTCCGCAGATGAGTTTGCCATTCCAAATATTTTCATGTTATGAGGTGCACATTAAGAGCACATGTGCACTGCAGTGTGTGCACTGCCTTGATCCACACCTGCATTAAGAACAGCTCTTACCTCACTTCTTGAAATCATTGCACCACTTGCTGATGACAGTCATGGAAACAGGCATGGACTTCTTTTATCCTATTTGGTGCTCTTTATGCTACCACAAAAAATGCAGAAAAAAAAATCCCATAAACAAGACAGAAGATGAGCTTTATTTGTTCCTTTTTAATTTCATGCTTTAGGGAA
>VZSJ01001654.1:897607-919514 GCA_013398405.1 Pheucticus melanocephalus | reverse complement strand
TGACTATTTTTGTAATATTTGTCTGTTTTCTCTAGTAAAGCATAGCAGGGGGATATAATGTAATGCTTTAATATGCTTCAGAATGTCAACTGATATTCTTTAAAAACTTAATTCCTGGTATTTTTTATATTCATTTATTTTTAAATGCTTCACAAAAACATAATGCTACTAGGATCTATAACAGAGCACAGAATAATTTTAGTAGTTATTTTATGTAAATATATCCAAAGAGTAATTCTTCGAAGCGCTCTAGTTGCTTTAGAGATTTTGTATAAACTCATTATTTTCTCTAATGAATGAAACAATTAATTAGCAGTTTAAATGGGTTTCCTAATAAATTTGAAAGCTGAACACATTCAAAATATGTACTAAAATCCTAATATTATTGGAATTAAGCATTTTTTAGAATAAAACATGTTTAAACATTATATATCATCATTGTGAACATATGCAAGTTTAAAAAATATGCAAGTTTTTCCTTTGTTATTAAAAAGAAACACTGGGCCTCATAAGAGACAGAGAGGATTCCATGATTGCCCTCAGTGGAATGATGGCTTAGGCTTCCAAGACTCCCATATACATGTAAGGAAATCCTGCCTCACAATCAAAGGGGAACTCATTACTCAGTGTGAAGTGTGGTCCTAGCATGGTCTCCTTTCTGTGCAGAAGTATTAATCATGCTCATCTTTGCTGTAATAAGATGTTAAACACTGTCATTTAGCACTGCAGAGGTACAAAATTAAACCTCTCTATGCACATCTATGGAAAGGCTACATTTCATAATAGCAGAAGGCTGGGCCCACTCACTCTCTTTTATGAAAATACTTTTTCCCATGACGCTAATAATTTTATTTTTATGGATATAGCCCTTTGTGTAATCAAATATAGAGCTTGATCTTTTGTTTATTGCAGGATTGAAGCCAAAGAAAATAGATGTCTACTATTAGATTTCATTCTGGCATAATTAAATTAGTTAAGGGTACAATTTTCTACAGAAACTGTACATTTTCCAGTAAAACCAGTAATATGAAATTATGTGTAGAATTTGTCACATAGCAGTGCCTAAAGAAACATCTCTGTTGGCTTAAATGTACAACAGACCAGTTGTGCCAAATTGAAGGAACTGTAGTGTGTTAACTATATCCATATAATTATATTGGTATTAGTTTTGTATGAAAATAAGTCTTAAAAGAGCCAACAGTTTGGTACAGGGAAAGTTTAATCAAGCTTCAGAAGAATGAGCTAATGGAGTGTGCCTGAAATGCACATAGAGAAAAATTAGCAGGAGATCAATTACAATGCTAGTAAGAATATTAGTGATGACAGAAAGCTTGAAGAGCATTTTTAGAAAGGTTAAAAAAAACCAAAAAAACCAAAAAAGACAACAACCCAGACAAAACAGACATTGAAACCTGAGTTTTCATTTCCTTTGAAAGGATTTGTGACCCAGGTCTATGAACAAAGCCATTACTATAAGTAAAGCTTGCAGAGAAGTTAGAGGTACAGAACTAAAAATGACATTTGGAAGAATATAATTGCTTTGTAAGATTAATAGTATTCAAAATGAGTTTAAAGGGAAGTCATTGACTTTTTCATTGTAATGTTGTAGATGTCAGATCATGTACTTCTGTTCATACTTCATGTCAGATCAATTTTGTCATAAGCTATGCTTTCTTGCCAGTAAAATTGAGTAAGAATTACATGAAAATCTTACATATATATATATATATATATATATATATGCATGTATCTATGCATATATATGTGTATAATGGTGACATCTGTGGCATATGTTCAGCTACATCTTCAACAATGCTGACTTATCTAATCAGGCTGTTTTTGAAATGTGATGTAAAGTAATCTGAAAGGAACTATATCTTATTAGAGAAAAGGACTGCTGCAGGAAAAAGTCAATAAAGCCAAGCAAATAAGTCAATATTAAGCTTGTTGAAACAGTGTGACAGATTTATAAGCAACTGAAAGCATAGTTGCATCCTTTTTTCTTTTTTCTTTTTTTCTTCTTTTTTGCCAGTTAGGAAATGCATGGAAGTATGTGAACATAAACATGTTCATGTGTGTGAACATGCAGGTAGACAAAATAAAGGAATCCATACCAGCCTGCAGGGCTGCATCCAGCTCTGGGCTCCCAGCACAGCAAGGACAGGGACCTGCTGGAACCAGGCCAGAGGAGGCACCAAGGGGATCAGAGGGGTGGAGCAGCTCTGCTGGGAGGAAAGGCTGAGAGAACTGGGATTGTTCAGGCTGGAACAGAGAAGGCTGTGGTGTGACCTAATTGTGGCCTTCCAGTACCTGAAGGCAGCCCACAGGAAAGATGGAGAGAGACTATTTGCAAGGGTCTGGAGTGACAAGAAAGAATCAGAATAAGTTTTGATTAGATATTAAGAACAAACTCTTCTCTGTGAGGGCGAGGAGGCCCTTGCAAAGGTTTCTCAGAGCAGCTGTGGCCGCGCCATCTCTGGAAGTGTTCAAAGGCCGGGTTGGATGGGGCCCTGAGTAACCTGGTCTAGTGGAAAGTATCCCTGATCACAGCAGAAGGGTTGGAATTGTATCTACAAGGTCCCTTCCAACCAGGGTTTTTATTCTATGATCTCTTATCTTTAGAAGAAGAATGAATAGCTGCTTGCATTCAGGTTGGCTTAGTGTATTTAAATTAATAGCATTCCCACTTATACAGGAAAAGAGAGAAAGTTTTGGAACTGTGTTCTAGGAATGCAGCAGATGGAATAAGCAAAACTCATTCAAAATGCTCTTTGTGGATACACCTGGTGTGGCATCATCCATGCAGATGTATTTTATTAAAAAGATATTTGTAAGGGGAAATAGGTGAAGGGCAAGGTCCTGACCAATGGTGTGTTACATTTAACAGATAAAGATTCATATCTCACTAGAGCTGAATTACATTTGTTAGTATAAGATAAATCAGTATCATCTTTTCAACTGTAAAACAAAAAAGTCTTTAGGAAAATTTTGACAAGAAGAACAAGAAGAAAACTTTCATAAGACAAAATTTGCACTAAAAATCTTACAAACAAAAACATAACACATTCTATGTGTTGTCTGGATTTGGTTTTTAGTGTGATTAATGTTTTTACAGGATAATCAAATTATAAAACAGCTATTATTGCTAGTATAGGTACAAGGATGCTAACACTGAATTCTCAAAGCCCAAATCATCTCATCATCTCTATTACTGAAAAACTTCATTACACCCTTGTAATCCCCATAACGCTCTTAATGTTGTTATTCATTAACTTTATAGAATCTTCTGGGTGTTATGTTCATTCTTCCAATGTTACTCCAGACTCTAAGACTGACATAGCTAGTTTTCTTCAACGAACTGGAAAAGACTTGGAAGCAGTTTGCAATGAGTCATCAAGCATCTCAGTATTTTGCTGCAAGTATGATGATAATGGTCCAAGGTTGACATGGCTCAATCTTTGCATGACTCCTTATGTACATCAGAATTTGCTTAGACATATAATTTTCTTAAATTTGAGGTTTAGACTTCTTTTATTAGTTTCTTAATCTATGGTTTGTATGTTTTTATCCTCTCTTTCTAATCTCTAAAGCTGTTTTCACCTGATCCATGGTTTCATAGCCAGCAACCATGCTGAGTTTTCTCAGTCTGAGGCTTGTGTTGACATATTTTATTTTTTTTATACCCAGAACCATGAACTATCTGCTGAACCTCAACCAAGTCAACCATTGCAAACACAGGTGCTGCATCCTTTTATTGTCATGATATAAATATATTTGGATTGAACAGCATTGACTCAAACATTTCAAAACAAACACGTCTTGTTCTGAGTAGAAGAACTATCATAACAATTGTGCTTCTAATATAACATATTTCAATATTTGAATTTGCTATAACTAAAGTAAAAAAAAAGGTAAATTCCATTTAAAAAAGCTAATAAAACATATATAAATGTTAGAAAATTCAGATTATCTCAAAGTTTCAACTACATTGACATTAATTATAATAACTAACAAAATAAAAAAGTAGAAAAAAAAAAACAAGCTTCCTAATACAACAGGAGAAAAATTCTATTTACAGAAGTTGAACCCATATGAAATAAATGCGGGCTTGGCTGCCTCAAGATGTTGGTTTTGCTGGAGTTACCAAGAAAGAGACAAAATTACTTGTTCTTCTATTTCCAGTGTACAATTTATCTCTGTGACCCTGGAGAATTCCGCTGCTGGTATTCAACTATAACTCAAACTATCTGACAGAGAATATTTTGTAGAAATCAATAATGCTGAATGTATTAAAGACAACAATCTCAAGAGAGATTGTTTTATGAGTAAACTGGGCAGTTTCAAAGTACTCTAAAAATCCAGTAAAACTCTCATTTTGCAAGTGAAAACACGTATTTTGAATATTTTTATGGCAATACTTTATGAGGAGCTAAGAAGAAAAGAATATTAATTTTCCTTCTTTATACATTCCTTTTAAAAAAAGAAATTATTCTCTAAAGACTGTACACTTACTTTTCACCTAATATCTTAGAGTGTTTTCACCTTGGTACTATTAAAAGCAAGGTTGGGTTTTATTCCAACAAAGGAATGTACACAGTGGCTCTGATCCAGACCAGATGTTATTTATATATATAAATTGTCTATATAAATATATAAATTCATATATTTGCATATAGATTCAAATGCTTTGATGGCCTAGGAAAAGAAAAAATAAATAGAATCAGAAGAACTTCTAGCACTCCCAGCTTGACGGTCTACCAGAGCTCCAAGCAGGCTCCAAGTGCAGAGAAATAAGCACAATTTTTGGTTTGGTTTTATTTTGTGACAGCTCTTTTGAGGTCAGCTTTACATCTCCTTCTTCCTTGATGGCATGTCATTGTTGAATTTTTATCTCTTTTTATACCAATATAATTATCTGTTTAAGTTTTATTCCTAAATAGAGACACTAGAATTGTTTTTCTTTGTGTGCCTGGCTGCAGATTTGTCTTTCCCATATTAATAGATAGCACTTTAGTGTGTCTCCTATCAGAACTGGCATTAAAATATCATTTTACAAATCAATGGATATGAAGGAGTACTCAATATTTTGTTATAGTAATTTGCCTTTCCTTTCTTAATGTTTCATACATTAAACTGAGGTCTTAAAAGGCATATAATGTTTTTTTCCTGGTAGCCAGTCAAGAAGGCTGTCCTAGAAATATTTACAGATTTTTTTTGTGATTGCAACTGGGAATAATCCCAGACATTGCTTGTTTTTGGGTGTCTGCAGAAAGGCTCAAAACTATCTGATAGAAGGAGATTAGAAATGCATTTTCATTTCACTCTGCCTCTTCCATAAAACTTTATACTCAGTTGTCTGTCCCAGAACTTAATGGTTATGGTGATGTATTTTTTAGAACTATGAATCTTTTCAGCTACGTCTCCAATTAAGTTACCTCCCCTAAATCCAGCATACTTTTTCAAATTTGTGTAAGATTTTGGAAACAAACCACTGAAACACAGTATCTCCTGTTATGCTTAAGAAAAACCCTTAAGAAGGGAAAAATTTAATGACTTCTTTTAGAGGTTCAATTTTTGATTGTGCCACATACAAAGGCAGGCCCTAATTTTACTGCCAACATGAGCGCAGTGAATGATGCACTAATTTCTTCATCAGGCTAGACAATCATTCTGGAACAGCAGAAGCCTGTCTTCTTTAGATATCAGGTGATATATAACATCCTGATAGCTGGCAACTCTATGGCTATCCCTTCAGATGACTTTTGTATAAATCTCAGGACTTTCAATTCTATTTGCAACACTAAACTTGAATATCTGAGTTCTTGTAAAGCTTGATTTAATTTGTACTTTGCAGGCATCTTTATTAAAAATGTCACAGAGAGTAATGACTGTGGGTCATCTCTCTCTAAAATGTTGTCCTTTTCTCAAAATGTTTCTTCCAAAATTACTAAATTATGTGGTTCCTGTAAATAACATTAGTGAACATTTCACATTTTCATAAGTAAAAACTTCAAGTAGTAACAAGGTGACAAATTGCATGGGAGAGAATTTCCACCATATACCATATGGTGGAAATACAGATAAATACATAAAAATACAGATAAAATACCATGAATTTCCACCTTCCAAATGAATTACCCTAAAGACTTTGATGTGGTAATGTCACTTCTTCTCCCTTTCACTACAAGTTTACACCTTGTCATCCAAGCTTCTGTGCTTAGTATCTGCAGAGTATCTGCAGAGGATATTTTGCTCCACCTACAGTGGATTGCTACATTAGAAAGTTAACCTAATGGCTAGTTGTGACCACAAGTCTAGCTCTTTAACAGAAAAAAAAAAAAAAAGAGATAATCTCACTTCTACCTCTTGTTTACACTAAAAATAGATTGCTTTCCATCACATTCCATTCTCATTTCAGACATGGAGTGTTTTTCTGCTCTTAGTATTATTATTTCTGAAATAAATTAGATGACAGAAATGTTTTTCTCTGTAAGTTCTTACAAGTCTTGTTATAAGACCTGAATAATAAGCAGTTTTTCTATTCTTATCACATATTTCTTCATAATTCTGACAATATAGAGGAGAAAAAAAAACACACAAGCCACAAAAAACTTTAAATATTCTCTTTGATGGAAAGAAGTTTAAGAATATTGGGACAGATGAAGAAATTATGAAGCCAAGTTAATATGACATTTTTTATAGATTTCAAGATATTGAAATAAACTTAGAAGTCTAGCACACAGCAAAAATTGTTTTGCAAATAACTAGACATCTTAATTGATTTCCAATGGTACTTTATTGTCTGTTTTTGATGAAACATTGTTTTGCACTTGTTTGTAGGTCGTTTCCCGCATCTGAGAACAGAAGAAATAAACCCCCCACACTTTAAAACCGAACAGAGAGCAATTTGCACTGCATTTGGGTCCCTGAATTAATTTATTGGTACCGTTATTTTCTTACCCCTTAATTTTTAATAGCTATCAATATTTTTATAGGAATTTTATGAAAACAAAGAATTCACAGTTAAAGAAGAGCTCTTCTGGATTTATGGTTGAATTCCTTGGATATATGTTTAGTTTAAATTCACTTCAGATGGTATAATGAAGTCAGACAAAAATCAGAGTTTGTTAGAGTGAGAGGACATGAGGACACAACAAACCCCAACAAAACCTCAACCAAAACCCTAAACCTTTAGATACGAGAATTATTTTCATCTGCAAGTGATTCTTTGTGCTCTCTGTAGAAATTAATTGGCATGGGACAGAGGCACAGGGTATTGCCTTTGAAATCTTTGAATACTTGTGTGTTTCCTGTTTGAGCTGATCCAGGTCTTCAAAAGTCATTTTTAATTTCAGCAACAGCAGTCAACATGAGACATGAGATGAAGTGGTTTTCCTTTCTAACAAGTGCTTTTTGCTTTTCCTTTTCTAACAACGTCTGTCAGGGTTTTTGTTGGTTTGGTGGGTAAGTTTGGTTGGGTTTTTTTTTTGCTTCTTGCTTAATTTTGTTTTTTTGATGGCTTCCTTGTTTTGTTTGGTGTTTTTCCCCCATTCTTTTTCTATATAAAGAGATATCTGGATGTTTAAACATTTCCAGAACTAAATCATAATTATCATTGTGTATTGATTTAAGAGACACATAATAATTTTTCCTGCAATAAGGAGATAATCACTTTTCTCTGAACATAAAAAAAAATCTATGATTTATTATACTTTATATTGTTAATTATGTTATATATGCCTGATATTTTTGTCTATAGTTTTAAGGCTGCATTCCATGGGCAAAGAAAGGGACTGGTTTCCTGATGGAGATAATAAGAATATTTGGGATTGGAAAAAGTAGTATGAAAATAGAAATGAGCTGCCTTTGAGGAAAAAGAGTGTTTTTTGTTTTTTCTGGGGTTTTTTACAGTGGACAGCAAACCTTGAAATGTGTGTATTGGGGGATTGAAATATATTTAGAAACGTGGTAGTGAGTATATTTTGGATTTGTGTAATAAGGACACCTTGAAATGATACCTGTCAGAATGCACAATTTTAACCAGAAAGGTTTTGATGTGCTATAAGTATGTTACTACTTTGGATGTTACTCTGCATGTTACTCATTTTTTTCTACCAGAACATGAAGAATGTAGATATATAAAGTGTTAAAAATTCATTGTAATATTTAATTCATTGATTAACACCCCCATAATTAATATTTTTATTGTCTTCAAGATAAAAAGCAATTAATGTTGAATCTTATAAATTATTTAAGTATTACTTACCCTGTTTTTAATTTCGGTTTCATCTATTTTATTGTGTTTTAAAGCTCCTTCTAATCATGGTACATATTGTTATAGTGGGAGAATTCACAATGATTACAAAGTTTCATGCCTATACTAATTTTGATTTTCTTGCTTTAATAATTGTTATTACTTTCTATCAAGGATGGTGTGATGTAAAACTCCTATAAGAATCCTTTAAATTTTTCACCCCAAAAATACATGACCAAGATTTTTCTGCATATCAGTTTATTGAAACGAGAAGTGTATTGCAAGAAAAATACACAATTACTGTGCTCCTAAAAATATTCCTTGTTCAATACTTTTTTTCATCTAGAAACCAACTTCATATATCCTTATGTCAGAAGAATTTCTATATTTCAATGTGGTTGAGAATACATTTTTATATTTATTTTTTAATAATACAAATATTAGGGTAGTTCAATTTTTGTGTTTAAATCTTCTAAGCATGTGAATTTGTTGGTACAGTGTACAGATGATAGACTTGTCACGCTTAGATTTGTATTAACATGTATATAATGTCTTTTATAGATCCATTAAAGTACATATTACAGTCTATCCAATCAGGTAATTACAGGGTGGGTTTTCTGCTATTTTTGTTATCATTTTATAAATGTTACTGATAGATAGATAGTGTCCAGACATTTCAAATACTGTCTAGAGTTTAGAAAACATGAATGTAAACTTTATAGTCGTATAACAAGAGAATTTTTTTTCTTTCATCCCACTCCTAAGCATTTCTCTAAGCATGTGCCTGATAGAATTTTTGACAGTAATGATATTAAGCAAAATCTTCATCTCCAAAACCAAGAAGGCTTGAAGTTCTAGAAATACATAAAAATAGGTAAAGGGGGGGTACAATACATATAAACAAAAATAAAACATTGGTTAAAACATTGAAAGACAAAAATTGGTTATTCATAATTTGTTAGCATATCTTGTATTTTCTTAAGCAAAGTTGCTATATATTAAACTGAAAGAGTAGGTTTAGATAAGATATTAGAAATAAATTCTTCCCTGTGAGAGCACTGAGGAGATGGCACAGGTTTCCAGGGAAGCTGTGATGTTCCATCCCTGGAAGTGTCCAAGGCCAGGTTGGATGGGGCTCAGAGCACCCTGGGATAGTAGAAGGTGTCCCTGCCTATGGTGGCAGGGTTTGGAACAAGATGTTTTTTAAGGCCCCTTGCAACCCAAACCTCTAGGATTCCAAGATCTTCATGTATTTTTAATTTCAGTTCAATGTTTTTTATGTGTCACTAGTTCTACAATTTCACTTCATAAGGAAATACTAATACTTTTTAGAAATAATTTCCTAGACATCTATTTTTGATGTAGATTTTTTTTTAAAGTCTTAGAACTCCATCTTCATAAAATTCATTGTCTTAGAGGTCAGGATTTATGCCTCTACCTCATTGAAGTACAGGAAAATTTGCACCAGTGAATCTTATCCAGAAAGTTAAAACCACCTTCCTATATCTTTTCTTGCCACAGAAGTAAATGACCTGGTTTTGAACCTGTATCAAAGAACAGCTAATATTATGTAAATCTGATTAAAAGATTAATAATTTTTTTTAAATCAGTTTGTCTGTAGGTTTAATTTAGCTGTGAGTTTATCATCCTTAACCTCAGCAAGCCTTGCTTCTGAAGACATCAACACTAATTTTTCTTCTCTGTCTGCTTTTAAAAAATTATGTATTTAGTTTTCCAATGTTTCTTTTGATAGTTGACAGAGAGCTTTATATTATCACATAGCATATTTTTTCATGTCATATTATTTTTTTCTGATCAAAAATTCTAGTTTTAATTGGCTCTTTTTTCCCAATTTTAAAGAATTTATTATTTTTACTTTATTTCTCTAATAATAAAGTAAATATTTCTCTAATAAGAATGACTAATAAAGTAACATAGTTACAGAGTTTAAGCAGCTCCAGATTTGACAGTACACATTCAATCCTCCTGATAATTTGGTGGTTCCTGCTCAGATAAACTGCTTAAGTATAAGTTCTTTTTTATCTGCTTGAGTTTTTTATATTTTTCACTGGAGGCTATGCAAGTTACAGAATAGTAATGCTTCCACCTGTTAATAATGAGAGAATGTCCATATGGCAATGGTCTTGTTGAATAACTAGAAAATATTTGCAATCAGAAAAACAGCAATGAAACAGTATTGGACTCAGTCTTTTCTCAATGAACAGGTGAATGTTGTCCTAAGCACATTTCTGTTTATGAGCATTAATTTTTCGTAGAATCATTGAATCATAGAATGGTTTGAGTTGGAAGGGACATTAAAGAGCATCTGCAACCCCCCTGCCTTGGGCAGGGACACCTTCCACTAGACCAGGCTGCTCAAAGCCTCATCCAACCTGGCCTTGAACTCTGCCAGGGACAAGGCACCTTTGCTCTTGACTATCTTATATTTCTACCATGAACAATTTCACTCTTCGAGCAATAACATTTTGGCATGCTGCAGTCCAGGACACAATATCCAAATGCTTTTTTATGCAGTCCAGGAAAGCATCTGCAGCTTCTGGATCACCTGTACCAGAAAAAATCCCAGGAAATTCCCACAGAGGCTCAGTCAGTTGTAATTCATGCTACAGAAATTGTTGGGCTTTAAGTCTTATACAACTTTTTAAATTGGGTAGAAACTTTACAAAAATTTTAAGCATGTCATCTCTCCCCCTTCATAGAGATCTCCTTTAAGCTAAAGGAAACTGTAAAAATGGACTGTAGAGCCTGCTGGACAAGCCATGTTCCACACCATTGGAAGAAAATAGTGCTTATACTCTCTCATTAGTGCTCAGGAATAGTAATATTACGCAGTAATAGGTGTTTTTTGAGAAATATTTCTAGCTTTTCTTCCAAGTGAGCTGACAAGTCTATTCTGGTGATAAAAGCAAGTTTAGAAAAAGTGAATATGGATGTCACCTGCCATGGCTTACTCTCCAAAGGAGGACGTTGTTGGCAATGTAACGCTGGCTGTACAATTTCACAGTTACTTTGTGAATATCTGTTAAATGCATCGTGTGTAAAATTATCACGTCTTGAAAAACTAGCGTGGAAGCCTTTGCTGGCATATTTGGGTCACCTCATGCATTTCTTCAGCATTTGATATTTGCAGCACCTTATTTCCTTTTGTTAGTTATTGTGATGCTTCTTGTACCTTGTATCTCAATTATCATTTAGAGTTCCTCAAAATTTCTGCAGTGTTGAGACAGCAATCCTTGTCAGACTAAAATAAATCTGAAACAACTCCTTGTTATTTTTCTTTTGTAGGATAAAGTAATCACAGGGTCTTCTGAAGGAATATTTAAGCATGAGATACAAAAGTTATTAAATTAGAATGCTCTGCAGTCTCTTTTTGACCACAGTAAAAAAATATCCTTCTTTTTTTCTTCTCCAACCTCTCCACTAATTTTCATTTTTTTAAATCTAGATTATTCCATCTACTTGGATAGGGGATTTACTATGTTTGTCTTGGGGGTTTTGGTGGTTTTTTTGCTACTGGTTTTGCTTTGAATTCTACAGTTTTTCTTTCAATGCTACAGTTTTGGACTTTTTTCTTTTTTTTTGCTACTGGTTTTGCTTTTAATTCTATTTAATACACATTGTAGTCAATACACTGGGCTGCCTTTCATGTCAAACTTGAAATACTGGTCAAGGCTACCATGGAACAACCACTGAGAGAAATTGTTTCTGTTTCATAAAAGTGTACCTAAAAGCAGAACTTGAGCCATGTCTTGTATACATGAAATTAAATATTTTCTTTAAATTTACTGCTTTAAATAATTCTTAGAACTAGCATACTAAAATTATCCTGTGTACCTCTGTATTCCCTCAGTATCTAGAAGTATCAGATAAGAGGGGACTGAAGTCCAGTAGTGTTTGATCCCTTTTGTAAAATAACAATTCCTGGCTTTCTTGAACTAGGGATATATCAGTAGAAAACTATGAAAGGAAAAAATATTTTCTTTGAAAATGATGATTTCTAAAACCATAAAACAGGGTGGGTTTGATGAAATTTCAAAGATTTTTCAAACTTTTGGAATTTTGTCAGAATTTTTCATTTAAGTGTTCTTCTATAAATGTAAATATTGTTTTCATTTTTCTTGTTTGAAATTCAGGGTTTGAAACAGCTGTGCTTTGTTTTAGTTTTGTTTATTTTTCCCCACAAAATAAATTTATCATATTAATTTGAGATATTTTCAATAGAACAAGCTAAAGAAAAAAAATAATCCAAAATTTTTCATTTAAAAAATATGTTTTTATTCAGAATTGTATTAGTCTCCAGAGGAAAAAGAATATTTTTTTTTTACTTCAACAGTATAGTCAGATTTGTTTTTCTGGTTTCAGAACCAAAATTGGACCTTTAGTTCTTCAATTTCTCTCTTTCTCATTTCTGGCAAAACATAGCTTCGACTTGCAGTGAAGAGTTTGTGTATCTCCACTCTTTCTGTGTGGTTTTTTTTTTCATTCCAAATTAGACATTTCTATTTGATTTGGGAGGATGTTTTTGTTAATGTGTGCTTTTTGTTCCATCAGTGTTCAAAGCCAGGTTGGATGGGGCCCTGAACAACCTGGTCTAGTGGAAAGTGTCCTTGCCCATGGCAGAGGGTTGGAACGAGGTGATCTTTAAAATCCTGCCTAACCCAGACTACTTTATGATTCTACCATTCCAGCTAAATGTACTAATCTTTCTTTTGGGAAATAATACTAATCCTGCTTTTTTGCATCTATTGTACTTTAGGTAAATAATTACACATGTGAAAGAAAATTTTATGTAGCAGATGTCTACTGATCCTGAATATTTAATATTGTACTTAAAGCCATAATATTGCTTTTATCTCCTCTTCAATATTTGTTATGCTTTTTTGTGTGTATTCTCTACTTCTCTGCAGATAAATCTTGATTTAACTTAGTAACAAAATAAATCTCATTGTCTAAAACTGGAATACATCCAGTGTTTTATTATAGGTCATCTATCTCTACCTTGCATCTTAATTAATTAATTAATTGCTGAGTGATCTCTCCCTGTCTTTATCTTGACCTATGAGTTTTTTGACACATTTTTTTTCTGCCCTGCACAGCTGATGAGGGGACTGATACACTGAATTTTGTGGGCTTCTAGCATCCAAACAGGGTCCACCCACCACAGTCAGTCAATAGTCTTTAAATAATGTGATGGAAAATATCTTGGGCAAGAAATATTTATGTACCAGAAAACCACCTAAGATTGTAGTAGTAGTGTGATTCATGTAAAATATATTTAAATCCACATACACACAGATATAAAATAGCTCTATTCCAAAGATCAAATTCTCCTGCTCTATGTGTTAGCACGGGTCCCATGGGCACCCTTATGACATAATTTACATCTCAACACAGTTAGTCTAACTTAATTGCATCTTTGTGTATAATTAATTATATTATCAATCTGTCTCCTTAATGTTCATTTGGATTTACAAGTTTTTATGATATTAGAAGAACAAAGAGGAATATAAAAAGCTGTGGATTCTTACCTTAGGTTTTGATACATCCAGCAGGTTCAGACACATGAGGAGAATACAAAAAAAAAAAAAAAACCAAACCAAAAACAAAAACAGGGAAGACTGCAGTTAAATATAATTAGGAAACATATTTTGATGTATTCCAAAACAAATTTTATTGGGTATCTTTTTTTACTTTTGTTGGCTTTTTCTTAATTACTGCATTCTTTAATAAAAAGCTGGGAGTGGCAGGAATGGATGCAGTAGGGATTGGTTTTGTGAGGAAAAGCTTTTAGAAAAAATTTAGGATGAATGCGATAAAAATTATCACTTTATTTTATGATTTCTGTTTGTTTGGCTTTTTTACCATGCAGAGAACCTCATACATATTATGTACATTCATGTACACCTTACTCAGTCTTCTACCTTAGCTGCTGTCTCTGCAGTCTGTGTATCCTCTAAACTCACTCTTACACTAAATTTTTACTTTTACCTTTTAAATAGAGAGGCCTTATCTTAAACTGAAATTATTTAGTTTGTGAAAGACCTGGATTAAAAACAGCCTGACACTCTTCAGTTGTCATTTACTCTACTTTAATTCTCAAAAAGCCTAAATTATATTTTGAACTGCAGTTTCATGTACCTTCAATCAAGAAAATTTCTGTGAACAAAGAGAGTGTTCACACTGATGGCTAGAGCACAACACCCATGCTGAGGGAATTGACATTAGAAATTGCAGGAATCTAGTATGAAACTATCCATCCTTAAGGTCTGCAGTGAGAAGTAATCACAACAAACAAAAGAAACCTGAAACGGAATACAAAGGGAACAATAGATTGAGATGCAGATAGCTGAAGATATTTGACCTTCAGTGAGATGAATTCCCGCTCAAGCTATCTTTGAGGCCACACCAGTTTTATTCTAAAACAGATTTTGAGCATGATCTTACTATTCAATTGCTTAAAAATTGTTTATGTTGAACAACATATTTCACACTGTAGTACCTAGACTTTCACAAAGGAGAAGGTCTATCTATTTGGGAAGAATTTCTTCACTGAAAGGGTTATCTAGCATTGAAATTGGCTGCCCAGGGAAGTGATGGAGTTACCACCACTGAAAGTGTTCAAGAAATGACTGGATGTGGCACTCGTTGCCATGGTCTGGTTCACAATGGAGAGATTGGTCAAAGGCTTCACTTTATAACCCTGGAGGTTTTTCCAGACTTAATAATTCTATGATTTTATGATTCTGTTTCCCCAAAGGACAAGAAGACTGTACACAAGAAGACAGCCAAACACAACCACTGATGCACATCCCTACTTTCACCTGCTTTTTGTATTTACCCCTCTGGAATTACTGCTGCCATCTTTATGAATACCTCTTGGGTCTCCCACTGCAGCTGCTCACTCCAAATGGAGGAGTTCTGTCTCAGACCCACTGTGCTTTCTCCTTTTTTTGGAGGCTGATCCTCAAGGACTGGGTGCAGAGAGGGAGCCCCAGCACAATCCTACTGCTGTCAGACTCCAGGCAAGCCTCCTTCAGGAAGAGATGCTGTGATGGGAAAGGGATCTTTTCATGGTGTGAGCATTACCCAGGAAAGGTACACAAAGCAGCTGAGCCCAGAGAGGTTCTTGGATGCTGACTCAAGGGTGTTTGGCTGTTCTGCTGTGTGGTGTCAGTACATTAGGTATGGAGAGGTGCAGTGGCTGGCTGAGGTTATCCAGGAGCAATGTGAGGAATTCCATTACAGATCTCATGAGTCAGCCTTCAGTCACTTGGTTAATAAGCCATGATGTGTCTCTGAGGCAAAGTTAGTAAACTTTGTTTAAACTGTGACATGACAAGTGCCTTTAAAAAAAAAATCTAAGGAAATTATCTCTTGTTCACTGATTTTTTTTTTATTAGTGGGGTAAGCTTTCACAACTTTCCATCATTCCCTTAGAAAGCTTTTGCTAAATATCTCCAGTAATTTCAGCACTTCTCTACAAACTGAAAAATAAAATATGTGCTTGAGATTAGGTTGTTTATTGTTATACCTTGTCATTTTAAAGAGGATTTCAAAGGTAAGCATACATTTTAGAATATCAGCACCATCCCTATCTGTGATTTCATGTAAGGATATACAACACAATTCAATAATTATATAGCAGTAAAAGGCTGAAAAATCTTATCAAGTGCACTGAAATAAAAGCTATTGGTCACCCTAAGATAGCTGATTGTTCTTATCAGAAAACTTGTGACTTTGACACCTGCAACAGTTTTTCAGGTAACTGTATAAGTATCCATCTGCCTATGCATATTTTTGAAGATACACATTTTAATATTTTCTCACAGAATTAGAAGGAAAGAGCCACGCTATTTCTATTTTTTAAAATAATGCAATTGTTTTCTCAGCAAACCAGATTCAATAGGGACACCACTTATGTTATAAATACATACTATATGTCACACTACATTGTATATATGCTGTAAAGTTATGTTTAAAACACTTATTCTGGGCAAAAAACATGTGGTCACTCATTAGTATTTTTAGCAAGTATTCTGACTGTAAGGTTTTACAAGGAAATGGATTTTTAGGCATAAGATTTCTAATTTATCATCACTTTCAGTTATTTAGTGAAGTACTGGTGGAAATGAAACGTGTACATGCTGTGAAAAGCTGATGAATCCATCTGCATGCAGTCATTCTCCAGCCAATGAAAGGTGGGGAAGGCAAAGTGAAGAGGAATTGTCTCACTTCAGAAGAACACTTGAAAAACAGCCATGTGTAATTGCAAAATTTTAATATTAAAGCATTTAAAAAAAGATCTGCTGAGCACATTACATCTCTCTTTAAAAATATAGAAGATTAAACTCATAATATTTGTTGGTTAAATGGCTTACATTTTTCTCTTACTCAAAAGTCTGTAGGAATCCAGCAGCAGTATTCATTTCTATCTCTCAGGTTTGCTCCTGTAAAATTAGCCAAATTTTCTAACCTGATAGAAGTAAACTCACTTATATCAAACAGGAGTAAATGTCTTTGGACAGAAAAGGAAGAGGAATTTCAGTCTGAAATGTAAGCTCTCTCTCTTTTGTGTGCAAAGACTTTGATTATTCTATTCCTTTCTAGACTGACACTGCAGAGAGGATCCAAGACAGTCAGCATGGCTGTGTCAAGGGCCAATTGTTTCTTGACCAATCTGGTGGCCTTCTGTGAGGAAGTGACAACAAGGGAAGACAGTCTGATGTCACATGCCTGGACTTCTGTGACTTCTGTGACTTCTTCAACATTGTTCTACATGACATCCTTATCCCCAAATTCGAGAAACATGGCTTTAAAGGGTGGGTTGTTTGGATAAAGAATTAGCTGGATGGAAACAGCCAGACAGTTTTGTCCATTGGCTCTGTGTTTAGGTGCTGATGACCCTTCAATATCTTTATCAATGACAAAGACACTGGGATTGAGTGCAGCCTCAGCAAGTTTGCAGATAACACAAAGGTGAGGGGTGCAGATGACACCATAAAAGGATGGGATGCCATCTAGGGGGTCCTGGACAAGCTTGAGAAGCTGATCCCTAAGAACTTCAAAAAATTCAAGTCCAAGTGCCAAGCGCTGGACCTGTGTCAGGACAATCCCAGCCAGACATGAATACAGACTGGGAGAGAAGTCACTGAGAGCAGCCTGCAGAGAAGGACTCAGAATATCTCATAGAAGAAAATCTGAACAGGAGACAGCAGTGTGTGCCAGCAGCCCAGAAAGCCAAGAAAATCCTGGGCTGCATCAAAAGAGGTGTAACGTGCAGGTGTGGAAGGAGATTCTCCCTCTCTACTCTGCCTTCCTGAGATCCCAACTGGAGTACTGCATCCAACTCTGGGGTCTCCAGCACAAAAGAGATGTGGACCATCTTACCTTTATAGAACAAGTCCAAAGGGGGGGCCATGTGGATGATTGGAGTGCTGGAGCACCTTTCCTACATAGACAGGTGATGAGATCTGGGTGTGAACAGCATCTGGGCTATTCACCTTGGAGAAGGCTCTGGAGAGACCTGATTGCATTGTTTGACCTACTTCAACCTACTGAAAGTGGCTTATGAAAAAGAGGGAGCAAGGCTTTTTCACAAGGGCAAATAAGGTAGGGGGATAGACACGGGAGAAGAGTTTTAGACCAAAAGAGGAGAGATAGCAAAAAGATTTTTACTCAGAAGGTGATGGAGCACTGGAACAGGTTTCTCAGAGAAGCTGTGGATACTCCACCCCGGGAAGTGTTCAGGGCTAGGTTGATAAGAGCTCTGAGCAGCCTGGTCTAGTGGAAGGTGTCCCTGCCCATGAACAGAAACCCTTATTGTCTAGATTATTGTATAGAAGAAAAGAGCTTCAGCTATCATATTAACATTTTAAGTCATGTTTAATTCATTACAGACCTTTTCATAGTTATAGGTGTTTCTGTATTCAAAGAGTTAAAATTACAATGAAGGACATAAATTGTGTGCTTTTTAATTAGAAAATTAGTTGCTAATATATCATTGCCTGCTGTTGTACAGTTTTCAGGGAAATTGCTTTTTCCTTCTGCAGTTTTGGCTTTCTGGGTTTTCTGAAGGAAAAGGAAATCTTTTCTTTGCCCCAGTCAAGCTGTGCAAACATAAAAAATATTTATGCTTCCGTTACATTCCTAAGGGATAAATAGCAGTTAGGAAGGTAACTCCAACTGAATTTCAATGCAAGTTAGGGACATCTCTGCCTTTACAAATTTCTCCCCCTATAGAAAGTCAGGTTTTTAGCTATAGCACATGCTTTCCCTTGGTAGCATTAGGAAGCACCCTTATAATTAGAAACTTGCAATGAAATCTTAATGAGAAACATGAGACAATATATCATAATCTAATATAATGATACCTATTAGAATGTTAGAGCTCAACTCATCAGTAGTATACTTACGAATACTTATCTTCATTATTAGGGAATTTTTGTAATTTAATGGATGGATATAATCACCAAGAAGACTGAAAGGAGTACCTGATTGCAGACTGACCCTGGAGCAAATTGTGATATAATTCATGTTTCAGGCAGGACAAGACTAGTTTACAGAGGGAGCAAGACTTTTTCATTTCAACAGTTACAGCCGAATAGTGAAAAAGTACAGCAAGTCTTGCAATCCTCGTTATTTTATCATAACAACAGCAGTAAAAATAGACAGAGTATGTCCATTATTGGCAGGAATGTGGATAGAATGACCTGTCTGGTATTCTCCACCTTCATATTTTTGTGGCTGATAGCAATAATGGACATCTGGTAGCTGAAATTTTCAACATTGATTTGGAAATATATCATATATATACTAATCAAAGTGTTATCCTTTTTGAATTATAGATCAGAGACAATAGAATGATAAATAATACAAGAACAAGGTTTCTCTGAAGGTAGTTTCAGAAAAGGGTTCCATAAGCACAGCAGGATGTGCTTTCACATCTGTCTGAAACACATTTTCATGAAATTCCTGGAGATGAATATTTTTAAAGTACTCACGTATTTGTATGATTAATATCAAGAGTCATTTGTCAGAATTTATAAGGTCTGTCATTTGCACATAGCTGTCATGAGGTTTTTTACACATTAATAATCTTCTATACTGCAAAATATTCAGACAATGTGATTTTAGTAGCTTACAGAAAGAATAGCAGTATAGCAGCCAACAGTCAAAACTGCAAAAAGCATTAATTTTCAACAGTATTATTTTTCCTTGTAATATATCCTTTTTTCCTATTGCCTATTTATATTTCTATTTCCCATTTTCTGCTACTGCTCCTTATCTCTCTTCCCTTTCATCCTGCTCTTATTTTCCCTTTCTTAATTATTCTTCCTCTTTCTTCTTGACACTCTCATTACATTTATTTTTATAAAGTCTCGTTAGAAGGGAGAGAACACTATTAGCAGTCCTGAGATTTTCGTGCTTATGAATTTCCAGTAATGAATGTCTTTTACATCATGATTTTACATTAGAGAAAATAAACTGGAACATGAAAGCACAGCTTAGGCCAAATGAGAATTTCCCTTTTAAAGCTGTGTTAGTTGCATTAGTGGGGTAGATAAAACTTTCTCCTGCCTGCACCCAGCACTACCTCAGGTCCCTCTCTATTCTTGTGCGCATAACCTTCCTTCCTGCTCTTTCCCTGGTCACTTAGGCCAGACAATTTTAAAATTGTACAATATGAGAGTGCAGAGTGCTTGTGTATACATGCAATAGCAGATATCTTGGATGATGAAGCTCCTAGGCCAAGCATTAAGAGACTCACTGGCCCTTATGGAAGACGTCAGAGTTTGCTGCAAACATCAGTCAGCCTCTGTTCCTACTTGCAGATCCCTGATGATGTTGAATCATTCTGATTCTTTGGGTTTTTTCAGATGCCACTCCAAGGGTTTTATAACTTTTCATGTCAGTATTTTCCCTTTTTAAAGTCTGAACTGCTCCCAGTGCTCCAGCAGTGACACTTTTGAGTTTTCACTTCTGTCTTATCTTGTATCATTTTAGCTCACATGCTTCCTCAAGCATTGAAACCAGGTTCCCAGTAACACAGAGCTAAGGTCCAAATGCAGCCTGGGGACACAGAAAGCTGAGTCCTTGTGGGGAAAGTGACTCTCAGTCCCTTCCTCAGCCTGTAAGACCTTCCTGCATGTCCATGCCTCTGGCAGTGTCTGTGAAAGGAAGTGCTTCTTTATCACATCCAGCCCCTGTTTCTGTGCTATCAACAGCTGCTGCCCTTCCTCCAGAACTTCTGAAATCACAGCAGTAACACTTAATTCTTGTACAGTTTGAGCCCCTTAAGCAGGATCATTTCAGCTATTCTTATATTATATATCTTATTTCTGTAAGCCTATATCATTCTCTTGAGCCTGAAAATTTCTACTGAAGATATCCCTTCTGTAGCACTTCAGCATTTCCCTCTGTCTCTCTTGATTACATGTGCTGTTTTTGATACTTAATTTGGAAAAGGACCCAACACAGGAAAAATCTTGTGGTTTGGGAAATGGTAAGATTTAGGAACTTAAGTTATCCTCTATTTTTGGCTTCCTAATCTAAAATGCCTGTGTTAATGCTATATGAATGGAAAGTAATAGTTGCATGGGTCGTATCCTTGAATGTACTTTCAGCAGCAGATCCTTTCTGTCGCATAACTAATTCCAGCAAAGTATCTATGTTTAAAGAGAATGCAAAATGGAGCAGAATAAAAATAAGTGGGGTCTAGCCAAAGTGTTTGAGATAAAAAAAGTAAAAGTCATTTTGGGAATTCAAATGTTGTCATGAAGGCAATACTCTTCATTTGTTAATTTAAAAACATTGAGGCATGGGTTACCAAAAGTAAGAACAATATGTTTTTTCCTATTTCCATTGCTTAAAACTATTTCATTTCCTAAAAAAGAAAAAAAAGGACTGCAATAGAGGAAGGACAGTGCAAATGCTGAGCTATCAGACTGAATTTTAGGGACACTGACTCTGCGGGGAGGTGCTGACATGGGATATGTCTAGCTATTGCAAGATTCACTATGCCTAAACTCGACTGTGATGTCCAGGGGTATTTTGTAAATTTTTAACTTACATGGGTGAAGATGCTGATGCCCTTGATCCTGTCTAGCCAGATCAGAAACTATGAGGCCACACTAATCCATTCCCAATTTAAAATGTTTCAAAAATCAAGGTAATGCACCCAGTTTTTCAGTAGGCTCATTTATACTCATTTATGTGTAGGTCTGCATAAATTCTTTTTTGTAATTTCAGGTCACTTATAAACTCAGGAATTGTGAGTAGTGCCATTTGTTCATTTGCACTTACACAGCAATAAAAAGTATGTTTTCAGCCAAGGCAGAGGTTCTAGAGGTACCTCTACATATCTGACACAGTTATTGGTAATACATAGCCATAGCTGCATGGAGTTCAGCATTTAAGATGATATTATTTCCCCCCTCTCCCCTCAGATCTGGGTTTTTTTCTAGAGTTTTATAAATATACTGTTGTTCTGAGGGACACTTCTAATATATGTTTCCTTTTTTATACTGGTTTGTAGGACTTAGATTAAAAAGGGAGCCCAATTCTCTTAAGTCATAACACCCATTAAAAGTGAGTGCTAAATGCACTTGCAAGGATTAATTCTTATACTTAATA
>VZSJ01001654.1:874297-897207 GCA_013398405.1 Pheucticus melanocephalus | reverse complement strand
TTTTTGAAATTCTTGAAGTCTTAAGAAAAAGACAGACTACTTTTTTACCAGTACAGTGTATCTTACTTTTATTTTTCTTTCTTTAAAACATTATATACTAATTTGCATAATTTATATTTTCAGTTATTCCTCAGTCAGCCACATGAAGAATGCTTTTGAAAGGGTCATGAAAAGTAGAATGCTTTTTCACACAGGCATGTAGTGATAGGAGAAGGTGGGATGCTTTAAAACTGAAAGGTTTAAATTGGATTTTAGGAAGAAATTCTTTCCTGTGAGGGTGGTGAGGCACAGGAACAGATTGCCCAGCAAAGCTGTGGATTCCCCATGTGTGGAAGCATTCAAGGTCATGCTGGATGTGCTCATCAGCCTGGTCTAGTAGAAGGTGTCCATGCCCAACTCAGAGAGGTCCCTTCCAACCCAAATAATTCTATAATTCTATGTATAATTTTATCTGTACAATTTCTAGATGAGATATTTTTTTTTACAGAAGATTAAAGGTATTGAAAACATTTTCAAATTGAGAAGTGGTTTTGATTGAGTGAAATGAGGCTTTTTTTCTGGTTTGCATTTTTTCATTGTAAGATTTCCGTTTTTCAATCCTAAGGCAGGATTTTTACTAGTTTATGCCTTTGTGACTTGAGTATCAACATCTGTGCTTATCTTTAGAAATGTCATTCATCATTCATAGTGTGCACAAATGCTCATTAGAAAAACTGAAGATACAAGAGGAATGTCTAAATAAAGGAAATGGAGTCAAAAACACTCCATTCAAAATAAGAAAAAATTCAGGAGATTTTCTTTGGCATTTTACTTTTCCTCTAGAAAGTATATTAAAAGTTCTTTTGTTTTAAATAAAGGTTAGCAATTGCTATTAACAATAAGAAGATATGAATTAAGCAGTTCAGTGTTAAAACATTTCAACATTTAGAAAGTCAATAAATTATTATTAATTTTTCCATAACTTCCCTGCCAAGTGTTAAGAACTTCATTATTTCCTTACCTAAATTTACAAATGTCCAACTGAGAAACAGAAACCATGGGAAATACAATGAAGGGTGGTAGATACTGTATTTAATGGAAGTTCGTAGAGGTCCATTGGAATATTAAATCCTTCTGTTAAACCCTGTGCTGGTTTTGCATTAATTGATATTTGGTGAGGAGAGGAGAAGCCAGTCACGGAAGTGATTTTCTAAGGGAAGCTGCTAGCAGTTTCTTCTGTGCCTGACAGACCAATCAGTGATTAGTTTTGAATATTGACACTTTGTTAAACCACTAGAAATCTGAATATGCCTCTGTGAACAGACATGTTAAAAATGAACAAACTCTGGGCGTCTAGAGATAGAAATTCCTCCCCTCTTCCCAGCCTGGTGGCTGGGGAGGGGAGGAGAGGCTGCAGGGCCCCCATCCAGGGTATGGTTTTGGCCATGGCTGATAACATCTTGCCCACATTAATCCCTGCCCTGCTGCCTGTCCAGGCCAAGCCAGGGTCCTCCAGGCTCTGGGAATGGCTATGGCCAGCCTGGCCCTGGCCCCAGCCCCAGTGGCTGCTGGGCAGGGGGAAAGGAAGCCAAGCCTGCAGCTGGAATTGAATACAGCCAAATAGAATGCAGCTAGAGTGGCCACTACTGCTCTGGATGGGCCTGTGAGATCCTGACACAAGCCCCAGTGCATCCTGAAAATCCATCACTGTGACTGCTTTGGCGGGATCACGTTAGCATCTGCGGGCCCCAAGTGAGATATAATTCAACATTATATCTCAATAACATTCAATATTAACTCTTTCAGTGCACAGATAAGAATTGCAGACCTTCAATCCTCTCTCGGGTGAGAGAAGTGGGCAGAGTGAAGACATGCAAAGAACAACATGAGACATGAAAGGCAGTAAGAAGGAGTCAAGTTCCAGACAGGAGGGTTAAGGAGATGCCTCAGTCTTGAGCTGAAATCCTCTTGGAGAAATAATTGATACATCAGATTCTTTTTCCCTGTAACTCATTAAAAAGAATGGGGAGATGTAACAATCAAATTGTAGATATGAGCAGACATCTATTTTAAAGCAAGCAGATGTTGAAGTAGCTGTGATCTCATGAGAAATTTGAACAGAGAGAGAGAAAGAGAAGATAGATGAAGTCCTTTTTCCCATGAAGAAAAGAAGAAGACTTCTGTGCCCAGAGATTATCTCATAGATAGATAAAGAGAACCTTTGCTCTTGAACAGCTCATGCCTAAAATAGTACCCCATAAGTTGACATGGCCCATAAACGCAGCTGTGGGATGCTGTGAAAGATGGGAGGGACTTCATAATTGCAGATTTCTGGGTGGTAGCTATTTGTGGAAATTAAAAGCCACAAGAGAACTATTTTCTTGTAGAGAAGTCTCCATAGCATGACAAGAGACACTCCTCTCCCTAAGCGAAAAATTATTCTAGAGGTGATAAACTAACTGATTTTTTTCTGTACATTGTTAGTGGGAAAGAAAAGGTTGTAGGGGAGAAGTGCTCTGAAGGTTTTATTCTGACTCCCATTATTTTTTAAATTTCTCTTAATAAAGTTTTCTTTATACCCTTTTAAAGTCTTGAGCCTGCTTTGCTAATCCCATCTCAAAGCAGGAAATGATAAATAATTCTAGAGGGTACATGGGCATTTGGCCAACACTAAACCCACAATATTAATTAGTGCATTGGCCAAGAAATCTCAAGTTGGTGAACCAAAACCACTACAAGTCCCAATTCTTGGTGAGTAGGGCTTATAAAATGAATAGCTTTTTTCATAGTGTGAAAATATAAAAGTCTTTCAAGTCTAAATAAGGGTCAGTTTTGTTACTGCTAAGTTTGTTTTGTGGATCTGCCCCCATTTTACCAGGTAGGACAAGATGAAGTTTTATCAGCAATCTGGAAGAATGTTTGCCTTGTAAAGATGGTTGAGTGATGTCAAAGTACAGGATCTTGACTTGCTGACTGTGGTGAAGAAAGAGTAAGTTGGATTTGCAGCACGCAAGACCCACTAGAGCACCTTGGCTCACACTCATATCTACAGTTCCTCCTCTGAAGATGAGGAGAATTCTCACCAGTGTGAGAATTCTGTCAGTTCTACACGTTGGACTGAGAAGAAACATCCCATTTCCTCCTTCTCTTCTATTAAAAAAAAAAATAATAGTGCTGATTGAAGAGAGAAAGCAAGAGATGTAAACAATGTCTAAATATATTGCTTAGATGTTCAGCTCTCATGTTTGCCCTAAACCTTCACTAACACTGAATAAGACAGAGATAAAAGGGAAGTCCTTAATTTTTTTGTTTATGTGTTACCAAGAGTCATTAAATGCTTTTCCTGAACTGAACAAAAAGCATCAATAAAGAACATTTGCAACCAAATTCTGCTGATGTTCCTTTGTCTGTGGAAGAGACATTATCGAGAATGATATATTGCATTGTACTTTACAGCAATAAGCTCCTTCTCAAGTACTATGTGACCTAATTTTTCTCTGTGTTATTAAAACAGAAGAAATTCAGAACAAAATATTTAAAGCTGAATATCCTTTTATGCTCAAACACTTGTATAAATATTTTTGGCTGCCTATCTGTTTGACCCTTTTTGTAACACTCTCTAGACTGTTGATTGGAAGGTTTTTATTTGCTATAAATCTTCAGACTTCAGCAAGTAAGCAGGTCTTTACTGGGACATTACACATTTCTCATTAAGAAAATTGTGTTTTCATTGCTGACTTTGCATGATATAGTCAGAGGCTGGGAGATGAACGTTTGACATTTGACCTTTGATGACCATTTTGAGCCTTTAATAATGGAAAGCTAATTTTAAAATAAAATCAAAGTGGAGAAAACTATTAATATTTGTAAAACTCTTTCACAGCATAACAGATATTGCAAAGATTTCTTAAACTGAAGAAAAAAGACACTAATTATTTGTGGATCCATAGCAACTTAGTGCAGCTTCTTAGACCAAAATTTATTAAATATTTGACAAAGTTGTTCACCTATTGTTAGTGATATTTCACACCTAGCAGTTAAGCTCCATTTTTGTCTCATCTAGTAACAGATATGCAACCTGAATTTATACAGTGCACTTTTCACAATCTTCTTAGGCTTATCAGCTGAGATTTTGGAGTTTCTTCCCAGTGTCTGACTCAGATTTGTGCAGGGCAAAATTCAAATTCTACTACAATTTCACAACTTTTAGTGAAGACAAGTGTTTTGTTAGATACAGTCAGCTTTTTCATCAATGACAGAAAATAGGTGAGAAAAAGAATAAATGTGTGAGTATGAATTGTAGCAAGTTCACAGGAAATCCCCAGAGAAATCACATTTTTAGTTACTTTTATTGTGGAAAAGAAATTTCAGGAGAGGTTCTACTTTTCTTACACAGCTCCAGACAGCAAAGCCAAAATCAGTCCTCCTGAGAAGATTCATCAAATGCCTGAGGATGTTATCTGTTAAAAAGTTAAGTGGCAAATATACAATTATTTTATATTCTTGGCTTAATTAGCATAATTATGAATAAATGTGAGTATTCAAGTCAAACATTCAGATAAACTGCATTCCTTAAAGAGAGACTTTTAATAATTAGTATGTGTACTTTTCTTTCACTTTAATTTGTGCATTTTAAAATCTATGTGGCTTTGAAGATAACATCATTGTACATACTGTTCTAAGCTTCCTCTGAGATCTTCTTCAACAAAACTCTGTTGGCCATACCTGACAGCTCTTCTAACACGAATTCAGTCCTCAGACTCCCAAGAAATTTTTGCTTTCTTCTGATGCCCATCTTTTAAGCTCTCATTTGAGTGTCCTTCCACTGATGTTGTGACCTGGGCCATACAGAGTGTTTCAGATAAAAACATGACATTGTGTTACTCCATTCCCAATATAGTATCTCTTATTCACACTCTGCTTCTATGAGGTAAATTTCCTCTCTGCCAGGGAAATCTGACATTTGGGAGAGTCATACAAAGGACACACATCTTATGCATCATATTGAAATTGGATTTCAGAATCCTCAATGTTTCAACATTCAAATACGTTTAATGCTGTCTCTCTGCAATGTGCAGAGGAAAAAAGCTGCAAGGATTATCCCAGACCATACTTATCATTCATTCATGATGCTGTGTTTGGGCAGTGGAGTGATTCCTCACTATATTTTTCATGAACTTCCACAGCATCCTGGTTTATAATTCAAGGTGAACACTTGGGATTTCAGTTTGGCTTCATATCAAATACAGTTTAAGAGGCCAAGTTTTTCAGCTGTCAATACTAATTGTGACAAGTTAATCCACCCTGAAATATTGAGGAGAAATTGCAACATTTAGACATTCAACTTCCTTGTGCTTGTATACTAGAACTATTGAAAGACAGAGCACATTTACCATATTTGAGTCTTTAAAATTTGTCTACTTCCTATATTTTTTTTCATATCTTCTGCCAGGAAAATTTCATTCAATTTTAAAGCACCTTTTTAAATTAGAAGTCTGCTTGATTTCTGAGTTTTCATTCTTTTGGTTGAAATATTTTCAGATGTTACTTGAGATAGATATTAATGATAATAGTACTTACTAGAGGTGTACTCTACTAGTATGTCAAGATCCCAGCTTGCCATTGTTTTAAGCATTGCAATTACACAAAATGAGTGGCAGTATTTCCTATGGTTCTTAGACAAAATGAAAATATGATAATTATCTTTTATTCAGGCAATATTGAGAAACAACCCAGATAAGTGACAAAAATCAGAAAGAAGAGTGAATACAAATTTCCTGAACAGAATTTACTGATTGTCTATTTGATTTGAACTCTTTGTCTTATGCTTCTATCCAAAAGGTACATAAATTTCCTTCAGATCATTCCTGGGTTTAGTCTATGTGTTTATAAGTTCTGCAGAATATTTGTACATTGTTCAAAACCATTATGTAAATTACTTCAAATGTCTAGAAATGGTAATCTGTAAGTCACTCAGCTATGATTCTAATTTGATGAACACTCAGAAATTGCACTGAAACCGTCTCAGGTTAAAAGTGCAAATATACATACTCATAAAAAAAAAAATTGCCATTCAGCAATATTCTCGAGGTTACTTTTTCCATTGGTATTCATTGAAAGTATTCTAATCATATATTCATTATATGAAGTATTCATTGAGAATATTGTATGAATTCCAATATTCTTTTAATATTCAGTGATCATAGAATATTAATGAAAAAAAACCACAATAAATCAGAGAATGCCCATTAAAGGGAATACCTTTTACTACCTGAAAAAATATTTTTAAAATTGTTCTGAAGATATTTGTAAATTTCAGAGGAGGGTCATATCTCCGGATGCACCTTCTTTGAGTTTTGTCATGCAGATTTCTTAAATAGAAATCATTGTTAAATTAATGACTTTCTCTCCTTTAAATAAAATTTTGCTTCGACATGAGAGCATTCTGTCTCACCAGGTGTGTCCTCGATCTGACCACGGGCAGTGAATCTGAGCTGGCAATATGGGATTGCTTTCCTTCAACAGCCACACAAGGACCTTCTTTGTTAGTTCCTTAGTTTGGGAGACTAAGTAAAAGAAAAAACAAAACTGTCTAAACCCATGCAAGCACAAAAACTACATCTGAAAAAATATTTAACACAAAAAGAGCTAAACAAGTTGTTTGACATGGATCAGTATTTCTAGGGAAAATAAAGCACTGCTACTCTAGGAATTAATCACAGAATGACAGAACGTCCCAAATGGGAAGGGCCCCATCAGGATCATCAGACAAACTCCTGGCTCTGCACAGGACACCCCAACAATCCCACCCTGAGCCCGAGAGCGTTCAATGCTTCTTGAACTCTGTCAGCCTTGGTGCTGTCCCCACCTCTTACTCCAACGTGACAGATGCATTACATATTAATTCTTCTTCAGCTTTTGCCTTCTGTATGTACAGAGCCACACCCATGCAGGCACAAAGAAAACTTGATTTTTTTTCATTAAGTGGGAGCACATATGGAGAATTAGGACTGCATTCCTAGTTTTTGTTTAATTTTCTTTTGTTTTACCAAAAACTTTAACATAAACTGTGAATCCTATTATCTCATCTTATTACTTCATGTACTGAGGGTGGAAAAAATTTCATTTTTCTCAGGTAGTTTGTATACAGTTTCCAATTCATGCATCCAGTTTCTAAAAAGTTTAATAGACATTGCATATCTAATTGATTTTTAATTCCTCTGATTTTTTTCCCCTCTAAATAAATTCCTTAGTGAAGCTTCATTCAGAGTTTTAAGCATGAATCTTGAAGAAAACTGTATGAAACTGATTCCAAAGGAATTCTTTTTTCCTCTGAAAGGATAAATATGCTCTAACTGAAATGGCTGCCCACATTTCAGAATGGTAGCTGTTCTAGAGTGTTAAGTTTAAAGTAGAATTTTTTACTACAGAGAGCCTCATAAATCAGAGCATGCTTTGTCTTACAAGGGTTTATTACAATGGCACTCAGTACTCGGTTTTTTGGTACTTAGTACAGGTTGAGTTGAACAGTATTGTCAAACTGCCAAGTTATGGAAGCTCATGAACCTTCTCACTGACCTCAGTATTTGCAGAAACAGAACCTAATTCTGCAAATACGACCCTGAAACAGCTAAAGTTCCAAGGATTAGACATGTAAGCTTTCTACTTTAATATTTTAATTATCAACTGAAGTGTTTTACAGGAAATGCTAAGAAGGAGAGCGTTGCAAAACCAGAAGATTTTGAGTGAAAATATCTGCAATTCTCAACCTTGTCTGTATAAATACATTGAGAACATATGCAGTAACCCTGGGAATGGTTCAAATTTAGCTAAAATCAAACTGGACTTTTACATAAAAGCTGGAATGAATTGCTAATTCAAGCAGGAAGACTACAGAGCCCTTGAGTCCTGCTACTCCATGTTTCAAAGCTGTGGCAAGGCTGTAATGTTAGAACCCAAGAGCTGGCAAACTGTACCTGCAATTAATGTCAAATGGTTGTCTAAGGTGTGGAGTAGGCTTGTCTTCAAGAGCAGAAAACCAACATATATCTTTTATTTCTTCTATGTGTGAATGTCAAACCCATTAGTATTAAAGAAGCATATGTAATGGGCTGCTAAGAACTTCACCAGCACAGATAAATTGGGTGGATCAATATGTTACTGCATAGTCAGTACAAACTGACTTTGAGTTTAGGTAATGGCTGACAAAATGATTCAAAAGGAGGATGTAGAGGAAATAATTGCACCTCCCATTACAGAAAGCTCCCTGCTTATTCCAAAAGTGGCACAGAAGGCTATAACTGCTGATAGTTTGCTGAGCTGGCAAAAAAATTAGGGAAAGCAGAAGGCTGAAATACTGGAAGCACTATTCTCCCTTTGCAGTCACAGAGCTGAAGGAGGTTTTAAAGATACCAAGTACAGTGAGTCAGAAATTCAGCATACTGTGAGTGCACAACTTCACATCTTTTTATCCCCAAAGATCTATGAATTTTATTGAAGATAGCTGCAGTTGTCTGACAAAATCAGTTCAACGCAGATATTGCATAAAGGTCAGGTATTTTGCTCAGTCATGTCATAGTGTGCAGTTACAGTAACAATTGTACATGGCTATCATGCCAGGGGTTACACCTGAGTATGAGAGTGGAAATCCTTTGTGGATATTCCATTAATGTTCTTGCTGTACTATTGACAATTATGAGCTCAACACTGCACACAGCCCAGCACTTTCTGCTTGAGGGAAACTGTTTTTTCATTACTTAGAAGAACACTGTCTCATCCCTGAAGAGCTGCCTGACTGAGCCTGTTCCTATGCCTGGTTATTTGTCTACCTGATGCACACTGAAAAATGTGTCCTATCAATACATGTGTGATCCCATGATGGACCAATGGACTGATACAACAACACCAAATTCTTCTACCAATGGTTCAAGAAATTATTGTTTCAGAAGAAGCTCTCCCTGCAGAATCAGCCCCACAGCTGGGTAGTGAACAATGGTGTACATCCAATTATTTCAGCATTTGAAACCATGGCAGGATTGTATTGCTTGTCCCTCAGTCCCTTGACCCTCATTTCCATGGCACGCTTTCAGTAGCATCATTGGTGTCCAGGTGGATGAACAGCAGAGGTTAACAGCCCAAAGGTAAAGTAAAACTTGGTAATCCCTTCATAACATCCCAGATATGGGGGTCTATTAAGTTTACAGGGCAAGGTTTTGGGATTGGTCAACTGTATGGACGCCCATATAAGAGAAGAAAAGGGAGGAGGTGCTGCGGCAGCCCAGGGGAACAACCATGGAGAGGCAGCTGTTCTCCTGCAATGTATGAATGATCATACCTGCACACATCCACTCTGCAGCCCTGGGAGGAGCCTGGCTGTAGCAGGTTTAATCTGAAAGGCTGCAGCCTGTAAGAAGAAATTATGCTGGATCAGGGAAAAATGTGTGAGGAGAAAGTAGAGCAACAGAGAGGATGTGTTACAGACTAAACCCCATCCCCATTCCCTATCCCCTTGCACTGCTCAGGTGGAAGGAGATAGAATGGTCAGGAGTGAGGATGAACCCAGGAAGAAGATGGGAAAATGAGAAGGAAGATACTTACAGTTTTGGTTTCATTTCTCATTATCCTGCTTTGTTATTAAAAATTATATTAATCCCCCAGGTCAAGTCTGTTTTGCTCATGACAATAATTCCTGAGCAATATCCCAGTCCTTGTCTTGAACTACAAGGTCTTTATTCTTATCTTTCCCTGCCTTTCAAGGCAGCTAGCCAAGGTTAACCCACCACAGGGCACCCAGCAAGAACCAAGTCTCCCACTCAAGTTAGAGCCCACTGGGTGGGCATATCCATCCTTACAGGTATCTGTCAGCTATTTCCTACTTTTCTCATTTTGATCAGCACCTCACTCTATAGCATGAAAAAAAGACTAAAGCTTTGCTATTAAAACATGATTTTTTTTTCCCTAGGTGAGATGTTCACAATTTACAGACTACACATTACCTAATTCTACAAGCACTGCTGATTATGATATTCAATTTTTTCAGTAATTCAGTGGATGTCAGTAACAAATATGCAACTATGGGTTGCATTAACACAAAGATCTTGCTATCCCAACGGGACTATATTAGCAAGGGACACACAGGACTTTATATAAATAACAAGAGGTTAAATGTTATTCATGATGTGTTTGGGGTAATACAGTTTGCCTTCAGAAAGACATTACCCTGTGTAAAACCACAAATAACATATACTGCAAAAGTCTTTTACTTTCTTTTTAGGATAAACAAATAGAATGAAATATAAAAAACAGGCTAACATACTCTTACAAATATAAATTATAGATATATATGCAAGAACTGCTGACATATGAGCTGGTGAAATGATAATGTTGCATGCTTCGTGATATGTTGTCTTTATGTTTTAAGATAGTGCTTCCTCATATGAACATAAAAATTTGAATTTCTTTGATCATTATTAGACAATGTGTTTATCTATTTTTATGAAAATAGAATAAATATTGGAACAAGAGCAAGAAGCTTTGAAAATTAGAATTAACTGCTTTTGTATCTTTTAATATTGAAGTGGTGGAGGCCTATTCTTGTTCTGTTTAAATTAATGCAATTTTTACTTGTGACTCCCCAAAAGGCTGCAAGATAACAATATTGTGTTTCTAAGCAAGAAAGAAAGGTTGGAAATATGACCTAATCTCCTATACTGCAGGAACAAGATAGTTCATAGTCATTACTTCTGGGGATGACAAACCTCACCATTGCCAGGGTAAATTGGTCAATTTACAACTAACTTCTATGGCATCCTGGTCTTGCTATGCTCTGTTTGCTTTAAATGCTTGTCCCTCAGCTTTAAGAGCTTTAATGCAGGGGAGAAACTTTCCTACACTCAGTAAAAGCAATCTCAATCACTCAGTTCTATATACATATTTAAATACATATTATTCAAGTCTAACTCCTGCATTAATACAATTGCATGGACCTTTTCCTATAACATGGTCATAAGCAATTTTTTTATGCATTATAGAAGACTGGATAGACATAAACACTCAGATATATTTCTGGGATGCTGCATTGTACTCAAGACAGAAATCATGCATTTTATTTGCTCTCGTTTTATGTCATGCTCCATTAAAGGAGTAGAGCAATGTGAAACCTCAGTGCACTATGAAACCACAGACACTGAAATCTGCTGAAACTATGTCACTAAATATGCCAAGTGTAAGCCAAGCATTCTAGCTAAGAGTGAATATGCTAAATTATTAGGTAAAGTTGTTTGGTTTTTTTTTAGATCTGATCAACAAAAAATAAAAAATTAATGTTGCTTTTTCAAAGCATGTTGCAATTTATGTTTCTCACATGGGTGAGAAAGGGCTTTCCTCCTGAGAAAAGGAGGCAAGCTGGCAAGGTTAATAGTAAAAAAACTTGCTGCAGATTATGGGGAGTTTGTTACAATTTGCAGTCATGGGTTAGTTACAATCAGACCAAAGATGCATCAAGCATGGTTTTCAAAGAACATTAAGTGGAGTTACATGTGATTTTTATTTTTGTTAATAATTTACACTCAACTTTGTGTAACTTTGAATTTGTTTATTTAAAAATATTTTTATTATTATTATAACACCTTCTAAACCTTATTTATTATTTTTTTAATTTAAAAAATAATAATAGTATCAAGTCTGATGGAACCTCTCCCTTTTATTGTGAAGGATTTGGGGTTGGGTTGTTTTTTGGGGGGATATGGGGGTGGGAGGTAACTTCATAAGTTACCTTCATTCCTAATTGGAGAATTTTGCAGAGGAGACAGGCCAGGCAAATCTATCTCAAAGCTGTGGTTAACACCAGGTCTCTTCACAGTCCTTAGGATGTTCACACAGGTTCAAGGGATGCTTCCAGATGGACACCAAACAACTCTTTTTCTTGGAGCAGTGAAAATTTGCAACCTGCATCAATTTGGACAATAATTTCAATAACTGCAACAATTAATTGTGAATAATAATACAATTATTAGCAATAATTACTAATAATTAATTATTAGACAATAATTACCCTCCATAACTGAGAAAATTGTGTCTCCAAAGCAGTAAGAGAATGCACTAATACTATACATTCTTCCCTTCTTATACAGAAGTTTTGACTTCTTAAGTATATCTTGACTTCTTTAAGAGTATCTTAAACTGAAGCCAATTCTATTTTTGTTGTTTCTAACACAAAAAAAGACGCATTACTTCCTGTCAAGTGAGCCTGAGAGTCCAAAAAGCATCAGCATCTTTCTCATTTAGCCTTCTACATGGCAATGATACCTAGACTTAAAAAACACACGTGAAAATATTCAAAATAGCAGAATGAGATACACAAATCTGCTCCTCTTATTTTCTAGGCTAGTGAAAGAGCCCTGGTGCTGTTAATGGGAGAGGATATTCCACAGATTCTGATTTGCACTGGGAATGCAACCAGTTGCCTTTCAGTTTCAGTACAGCCAGCTTTTGGTTTGGTTTATAATATCCATTACTGTATCCAAATTATCATTCTGCCTCAAGACTTCAGGTGGATATTGTTCAGTGTTTTCCTTTAACTTACCAGAGAGCAGGTTTACATGGATGTAGGTGAAAGAACAATTTCCCTCCTGTCATGAATGATGTGGCACCACAGAAGATATGTGATCAGATGACATAGTAGTCTTAGTAATAATCTTAGTAGTCTTAAAATACTTATTCACATAAAATACTTATTCACATCATTGTCAAAAGAAGTTACACTGCAATCACTGGAATAAAACTTACTCTAAGTTTTGTGTGAGATGGAAATTCTTTCCAAGGAATAAAGGAAATTTGTGTATTTAACACCTTTAATTTCAGAAACCCAGAGCAGTGCACTAGTTATTATCAAAATAATATTTGCTTTACTGAATAAGATATATCTTCTAAGTTACCTGTCCTATCTCTAACTGTCACCAATAGTAACCAAGTATTTTACATAAAAGTTGTCATGCAGCAAGGGGATGCAAGGTAATTTATAAAATATTAATGTTCCATCTTAATCCTGCATATTGTGATGTTTAAATTGTGAGCAATGAATTTTTGTCAACTAGGGAAAGCATTTCAATGCATTAAATGTTCTAACCCAATATTATAATTACCTGTCAGCAGGTACAAGTTCCATTTCTGCTTGAGGACATATAATATCCTCACAAAGCAGATTTCACCCTCCTTTTCAGAAGTTACAGGAACAAATTTCCTTTTGATCTTGGATTTTAACATCCCATAGATACTGGTGCAAACTTCTTGTGTTGTTTGCAAGTTCTTATAATTGTAAACTAGATAATGACCTAGGATGAAAGTTCCCTCTGATTGCTTGTTTTTTCTTTCTAATATAATTCTCTATTAAATCTCCATTTAAGTTAGAATTAATTCCTTCATGGAGTTGTATAGTGACTAACACTGTGTAACTATCCCAAAGTTATGGAGATGGAAAAGCTGGAATATTTGATCATTTTTAGTATTATTCAGTAAATAAGGGTCATTTCCATGAAGTGGATGGTTTGTTATTATTTGCCATATGAGTATGACAAATCAAAAAGGAGTGAACAAAGCAGGTTTGTCTCATCAGTTTCATCCAGCCTTTAGTTAACTCCATAAATAAGAGAGTGCAGTTTACAACATGCCAAGAATATAAGATATTGAGGAGCTAAGGTGACAGACGGGATATAAAAATATTAATAAAATATTATATATTAATAAAATAAACCCTGGTACGAGTTCCAGGTGCGCACCAAGGGCTGCAGAGGAGGAAAGATATTTTTGGCCCAGTGAACATCATTGATGAGCTATTCTCATGATCCCATGCTAAAGCATAAGAGGAAAAAGATGTACAGACTTTACAGCCTCCTAAAATCCAGAATAACTGCTCTGGAGTGCACGAAGAGTCCCCGGATGGTGTCACGTACTCCCAATGTCAACACTGAGTGCTGAGGTGCAGCAACACAGAGCTGCACCGTGCACAGCTAAGCAAACAAGGTGCTTTTCAAAGGCAGCAAGTGAAATCATTGCCATTACTCCTGTGGCACATTGGGCTTTATACCTGGAATTACAGGCAACACTTCAGAATATATTGAAAGATGGAAATAATAATAAAAATAAAAAGCATAATATGGTTTATGACAATGAAACGTAACCTTGAGTAAAATCTTTGTTATTTTCAGGACCATGATGCTTGTATGGAAAGTTTTTTTAAAGTAATTATCCATTAAAAATGGAGGTGAGGAAAGGAGAAAATGTTCTAGTAAATGTAAACATTATTTCATGGAGAAACAATGTAATCATGGAATAAAAGAGACATCATTTAACAATATTAGTGCCATCCCTTCCTTGGGAATCAGCAATAAAAAGAGCTGTATTTTTCGTATGAAGACAGATCAGTAATTTAATTTAATCGTGACATTCAGAAGAAAGAAAATATGTTTTCAAAATAACTAATGGCTGCCCAATTAACCTAAAACTATTTCAAGCCTCTTTGTAGTTTTGAAATAAACTGCTTATTAATGATCAAAATATTAAGATAATTTTACTTGTAAAAATTAATAAATCCATTCTGCTGTTAACAAAAAAAAATCCACAACAAGACTAGTTTCAGTAGTTTTAGAACAAAAAAAGAAGAAAAAGAAGATAGGAAATCTGTGTATGTCTTTAAGGTTTTAAGTGGGTTATTTCTGAATTACTTGAAAGAACTGATCAATATTTCATTGAATCTCACCACTGTATGTAGTTGTTTAAGGCACTTTGATCAAATTGAATTATGGGTCTTTTATCTCACTGTGGCAGTCAACATTTCCAATAGATAAATGTTGACAACAGTGATTCTTAGTCTCTAATTATATTGTCCACGAGAAAAAGACAGATTTTTGAATAACAACTGAAACAGTCATGACCTGGCACTACAAAAATAGTCAGATGTAAGGACATTAAATGCAAGGAAAAGAACTGAGTCACTGGGAAATGTGCAAATAATAATAAAAATGTTAAAGGCCCAAATATTTGTTGAATGCTGTTTCATGGAGGCTTTCAGTAGTTCAGGAAAGACACAGAGAAAACAGCACCATTTAGATATTTTTCAGATACTGAGAAAAGAGCAATCTCATTTTCACAGAGTCATTGAGTTGGAAAAGACCTCTAAGATCAGCAGGTGCAACCCTCAACCAACCACCACAATATTCCCCACTCAGCCAGTCCTACACCTACAGGTTTTTTAAATTCCTCTGGGAATGATGACTCCAGCACTTCCCTGGGCAGCCTGTGCCAGTGCTTGACAACTTCTCAGTGAATAAATTTTTGCTAATATTCAATTTAAACTTACCCTAGAACAACCCAAGGTCGTTTGTTACCTGGGAGAAGAGAACAGCCCCCGGTTGGCTACAAACTTCAACCAGGTACTTGAACACAGGACTAAGGTCTTCCCTGAAGCTCCTTTTCTAGAGGCTAAACATCCCAAAAATCCCTCAGCTGCTCCTCCCTAGACTTGTTCTCCTGACCCTTCCCCAGCTCCATTGCCCTTCCTCAGACATGCCCCAAACCCTCAATATCTTTGTTACAGTGAGGGGCCCAAAACCGAACCCAGCGTTCAAGGTGTGACCTCACCAATGCCCAGCAAAGGGGGAAATTCTGTGCCCTGGTCTACTGGCCACCCCATTTCTGATGGTAGACAGCTGTTATTTGCCTTTTTGACCACCTGGGCACACAGCTGTTGTAGCCCCCTCATTGTAACTACAATACACAGGTATTGTAACTCCCCCACCTGGCATGGATGTCAAGGCTCCCTGGCCTTAAGAGTACAATGTGTTAAAGTAGGTAGAGTAGGTGCAAAGGACTAAATAATAAAACCCAATCTGCTGAAAGGTTGGATTAATTTTAGTTTTGTTAATGTATATGCCAATTAAATGCAGTATTTGGTGTCTTATGAAATGCTCTTTACCGAGAGTTGTTAAAATTTTGCGTGACTAATGAATTATTATTGTAGGAAATGTGAGTTAGAAGTTGGTAGGACATAAAATAAGTTTCATCAGCCAAAAGTTAAGTTTTCTGAAGATCAAAAGGCTGGGGGGAAAGCTGATTGAGTTTAAGTTATGAGTATATTACTTGAAAGTAACCATTACTGAAGTAAAAATCAATTATGATAAAGAAACATTTGCTACTTTTAAAGCCCCTTTAGACAAGTGCAAGAAGACATTCCCTCTTCATTGTCTGAAGAAGGTCTTTGAAGAAGGTCTCTGATGTTTCAGGCAGACCCTGTATTGATCTGTAAATTGGTAAGCCACATGCCACTCCTTTGCAGTCTTTGACTGCAGGAGAACTTAATTTACATTTTAAATAATTAAGTCAAATTTGAAGAAAATAAATTTTTAGAAACATGTCAATTTTTTTTTTCTAGTTCTAGATATTATTTTTTTCATTAAATAGACTTTTTTACCCCCTATTCCATTCTTTTTCTGCCCACAGAGGCGTAAGACATGCATTTTGCAACATCTTCAAAAGCCTTGAAAAAAGACTTTTTTCAAAAAGCTGTAAAGGTTAATGCCAATATGAGAACCAAGACAGCCTGATAATTACTAAGTATACAAGGAAAATTTTGAAATTTTTGATAAAAATTCTGCGTTATAATTTCTCAGAAAAAAATAATTTTTGGGAAACACTGAGTGAGCTTCGTTGCTGAGTTTAGGAAACCATAGTCTAATCCATTATGCCCAAAAGAAAATAGGTGCATCCACAAATGCTAACACTTGGAAGAGTTTCCTAAGTCTACTCAGATGAAATAGCTAGTGATAGAAAAAAACCTTGTGAGGAATACATAAAAATTTCTAGTTTATAATTATCCAGTTTAGCTTGTTTTCTCCTCACTCTCTGTAGTTCCTTTCCTCCACACATTATTTTCTTTGCTGAAATATCCACTATATAAGTTCTTCTTTAAATTTTTTTCTGACTGCATAAGAGTCAAAAATGGCTGTGGAGTTCAGTTGCTCTGTAGTTTCTGCTCATCTTAAGATCTAGTCAAGAAAAGAATAAAGATTGCTCCTATCAATTCATGCATTAGTTATGATTGTCCCTAAATTTATTAATATAAAATGAACAACTCAGAGGAAAGTTTTACACTGAGAGACACTTCTCATTTCTATGGTTTTACTTTTCACTAAGTAGACAATTCAGTAGTAGCCTAACAAATTCACTAGATCACATAATCCTCCTTAGGATTGTTAGCCTTTACAGAGAGAACAATTCCTTACGCCTGGAGAAATGCACAGCTCCAGAATCCAAGATTTCTTATTTTAGGATCAAATAAAAATCAAATGGAACCCTTTGGGACTTGCTGAAGTCGATGAGTGTACTGATTGTGACAGGAATTATTTTCTTTTCTGTAACAGCTGACACACATAACATGGAATAGAACTGAGTGGCTGGCTGGGGGATTACATATATACAGTATATCAAAGACCTACTGAGGAAAAACAACCCGTGTTTTGGTTTAGATATGTCCCATTTTGCAAAGAAGGATGTTGCTTTCTTTCCTTTGCATAGTTTATATTGAAATTCACAATTAAGGGCTGTTACTTTCTGCTATAAACTGAAAGTATATCGGAGCAAGATTTTAATATTTAGGGGAGGGGAGAATCTCATTCCTGGATTTTGAAACACCTAGAGAATCCTGTCTATCCTTCTCAAGGTTAGCAAAGATATATCTAAGATCATGTCTGACCATGACATACGAAACAATTTTTTATAATAATAATAATAATAATAATACAATACACAGTCACATAATTCCAGCAGAATTACCATACCCACCACACTTACTTTAGCAGCTTAATTTAGGACTACTCTTCTAGTTCTCTGATTTCTCCAAATGTTTTGTGTGACAAGGATATTTTTTCTCCTCTGTTTTATTATCATTGCAAATTATTTCTCAAATAACCTGCACAGATTTCATGAGGAACCCCAAACATACTAGGTGATTATGTAATTAGATTTTTTATTGTAATGAGCAAGCCACGAAAAAGAAAGAAATAAGGTCATAGAGAATAAATTTAGCTCTGACATTTGCTACTTCAGAGTGCTTGCTTTTACAGCTCTAGTAGTCTATTAATAGCTTTGTTTGTACAAATGTGTAGATGTGGCATGCCACTGTGACATTTTCCTCTCACTTGCAAATTCCAGAAGGAGTTGATTTCAGCTGCTTTAAAAATAATGTGGTGCTCCTTTGGAAGACATTTTTTTTTTTCCCCAGCTGAAGATGTTAGATGATTCTAAGATGCTTAAAACAGTAATAGAAAATTCACTAGTTTAGACATCTGCAGTGAGCTTCTTCTGTCCATATATGAATTACAGAAAGTGGTGACTAGAGAACTCACCTGGGTTGATAACAGAAAAGTCCATGGGGCTACTTACGGAATGCCGATTCACTAATTACTTTTTTCCTGAAGGAGACCTGTAAAGAAAACTGGACATTTAGAACCTGATTTGTATTCAGGCTTCTTCTATCTTCATATCTTACTGTTATAAGGCACAGAAGCAGTAATTTAGGACTTGTATAACTTACAAGAGAAAAGAATTGGGGTGGTTTGAGCATATAAACTCTTCTGGCTTTTGATGGTTCCTGAAGTTTTGATAAGAGATTCTCAAAATACAGATAAAGCACTCTAAGTCTCCAACTGTGTTATGGCTAATTTAGTTTGGTTTTGTTTTTAATTCTATGGTTTCCATAAGGAACTAAAATACATAAAATATTTTTTTTTCAGTTTGGGATGTAAAATGTGAGTACTGACCTTATACTATGAGGACCTGACATTTATTTCACTAAAACAACATTTGAAATAAGGAAGTTTTCTCATACCATTTTTTTTCCAAAAGAAGCAATTTTCTTGGCTTCAAGCCAGGTTTATGTCTCAGTTACTTTAGATTCCAGAAGCAGCATTCTTGTTTGTTTGACTGTCTTTTTTTTGTATGCAAATGGACTATATTTTAGCAATAGGTAGGATTCAGGTTTGCATCTTAATTGGTGACTTAGAATGCCCAGCATTATCCTTCAGCAAAGTCAGCTTTTCATATTGAAATTCTTGAATGTCACAAGGACTGAGAGTAGATGGAGAACTATTATTATGTTTATTTTAAACTGTCCTAGAGTTTCAATAACTCTCTCCAGAGGAGTTGAAGAGCATAGCATTTACCCACTTGTACAGATGTGAATTATATGAATTTTTTTTTAATGTTCTAATTTGCAATACTGAAAGAGAAAATGCGACCTCTTTTAGCTGAGCAGGAAGAGTCCTTGCAAATACAATATCAAAAGATATGTAGAAACATACATGTATGTTTACATTTGTGTGTTTGGATATATATACATGTAGGCACATACACAGAAAAATAAATAATTCATAAAGGGATTATGTATATCCTAATGCCCAGACAAGATCACAAGGAGTTTAGAAATGATTAGGCTAAGCAGCAGTGCATTCAACACCCCAGTAAAAGATCAGAAGAGATTTTACTGGTCAGTCAGGCACCATTGAGGCAGGAGGGAGCCCTCTGACAGCAGATTGTTGTCTTGCAAATCCTGTTGGGCTGATGCTTTTCCTTGGTTTTGCTTTAGGGTTTTAAACCTGTGCATTTCATTGGTTTTCCACCTTGAACTTTTTTAGGTAGTAATGATCTCTACCTCTAAAGTTCTGTCAACATTTCTTATCTTGCATGACCCTCACTGTGACCATGGTCACAGGGGTTCTTGAATGAGGAAAGAGACGAGAATGTTGACTCCATGATCAGAAGGCTTGATTTATTATTTTATGATATATATATATTACATTATAACTATACTAAAAAGAAATGGAAAGAAAAAAAGTTTCCTTAGCAGCTGGCTAAGCTAAGAATAGAAAAGAAAGAATGATGACAAAGGCAGCTGGCTCGGACAGAGAGCAAGACCCAGCTCTGCCGTGACTGGTCAGTAAATCCAGACATCCACAGGACACCAATCACGGATCCACCTTTTGCATTCCACAGCAGCAGATAACCATTGTTTACATTCTGTTTCTGGGGCCTCAGCTTCCCAGAAGGGAAAATCCTAAAGAAAGGATTTTTAGTGAAAAAGATGTCATGCAAATTTTTTCTGGTCTCTTAGCCATGCTATCAGTGCTGGGCCTTGGATCCTTGAAAGACACCTGCAGAATTCCGTTTGAAGTAAGAAGAAATCACAGTGATTTAGGAAGGAAAGGATTATATGTGTATTCTAATCACAAACTTCATTATAGTTAAATCAGTTAGTTTTAGCAAAAAAAGCATTAGACATTTCCATTAGAAATAAAACGTAGTGAGAATGGAAAAGGAAATATGTCTTTTTCTCATAATAAGGAATGTTGAAATAGTCCAATAATTTTTGAAGATTGTAGGAGGCAGCTACTGCTAAGTGGTTTATTAGTCTTGGCTCCAGACAAAGAAGAACTAGCCTTGGCACATAAGACTTTATCAAATCCCATAATTCTCCACTTTCTCTTTCTCTTGCATATGAGCTTAAGTAGCAACATCTTAGAAGTCTGGCAAGTGTCTGGCACCAACAGATGTAAAACTGGAGTATGACACTGTTAAGTGCAATGCATATGGAAACATCTTTTCCTTCACATAAGCATGTGATTTTCTTTGTATAGCACATCCAGAACAATAATGGTATATTTTAAATCTTATGATCTGAATGCTTGTTTCAGGAGGAGCAGAACTGTTATTCTCAGCTTACAGATATGAAAACTAAAACCACAGAGGCAGAATAAAAAGGAGAAACTATAACTCAGAGGCTGCAGGGCAGCTCATAATTTAATTCTCAGTTCAATATTCTGTCTGTATGGCTCCATTACTCTTGTCCACCCTTGAAGCCCTACTAGTACTCCTAAGTATATGATAAAAAGTTGAAGCATGCATGTCAGACCACTGGGTAGCCTCAGCTGGTGAGCCATGATAAGCTCTATTGTTTGAAAAATTAATTTGTCCTTAAATTCATTCACTAAGGCTATCTAAATCAAATCAGATCCTAAAATGACATTTCAATGGGTTTATTGGCAAGGTTAGGTGTTTAACCACCTATAAAGTTCTTGGTCAAAAGGCAGGAGGTTTTAGACATGAAATCTCTGCCTTTCTGCTTCAGCACCATGTCATGGTGCATCCTTCATTTTCCTTGCTTGTAAAAGGAGGCTACAAAAGAAGTATTTCCAAATGACTTGATGTCTGGAGCAAATTTATGATGATTTTCTGATGTGAATTAAAATCAGGCCTCCTTCAAAAGCTTCTAATATTCAGTACCTGCATTGTAGTTATTTTGGTGGGAAGGGAGTGAACTCAGAGAAGTGAACATTAGTTGCATAGGATAAGGAGCTAGGAGAGTGACCCTGATATGATCTCCTCTGCATGTTTCCTTGAAATGTCCCAATGCCTCTTGAAATAGGAGAAGAGACACTGTTCTGATATATAGTGCAGAAATAATTGCCTTCTGTGTCCGTCCAGCACCACACTTACAGTAGAAGGCCTTTAAAATATTTGAGAAACATTGTGCAATGTGATTTTTTTTTGGCAGCATTGGAGTTGTTGAAATACCTCAGACTGTCTTCTGAAGGTTAATTAATTTTATGCTAAGAAGCTAGGCTTTCAGAAGCAGCCATCTAGTGGAAATAGAAAAGTCTTTAATTAACAAACATCGGATATCATACTCAGTAGTTATATGAAGACACACAAACCCGCAGTTTTTATATTATCACACCATATAATTATTTCTCCATATCTTCCACTACCCCAGGTTTTCATTAAAAAAAAATGCAAAACCTTTGTGCTTCTTCAAATTGGATCTTGCTTTTTATTATACTGCTGCTAATACTAGAAGAATACTTCAGAATATAGAATTAGTAGGAAGATTCTTTCCTTGGAATGTACCACAAAGCAATGAATATTAAGATTTTTGCTTTAAAAAAAGACTTTTATATCTGTCTTCTTAACTCTAAACATTAAGAAGCAGCACTCTAAGAAAAATTATCTATTTTTAAACAAATTTCAAGAGAAATGTAAAAATATTTTTCTGTCAATATCTGATAATGTTATTAGTACATTACACACCAGGGATTTTTAGGACATAAATCACTACAATATTAGGGAACTGTTGATTATAGTTAAGCTTTTAAGTTCTGTGTTAAATTTCAGTTTCACTCTGCTAAACAAGGACAGAACAGATTATTTGAATTGTAGAAGATGATTAGGAAAAGCATTTTTGCTTGTGTTCATTCTTTTAGTGCTGTGGATAACAATTTCACTGCATGGAGAGAACACTGGTTAAAAGTAGATTATTGACATCTTGGAATGGTCACGTGGGGAGTCAAATCTCCTGAACAGGATGGTGCCCCACAGCTTCATGCAATGGGTGTCTCCATTGCTGACAGCAGCATCTTCAGCTCGATGGCATAAGACTCTCCAAAATATTGCTTTCCTAATTTCAGAGTCTCCAGCTGATCATAGTCCTATGAAACACTCTATCATATGCACCATCCATTTTGGTTATACCACTCACATTAAAATAGCTCTTAAACATCTTATCTGTGTACATTAGAACCATTCTTTAAAAATGTTCCTACATCTACATGAATAATTTCTGGTGTTTATTGTGGTTCACCTTCAGCAGTATGTGATGGCCACATAACTGCTCAGTCAGCCTCTCCCTCTCCTAAACAGGACTGAGGGAAAGAAAACAAGATTGAAAATCTTGTGGGTTGAGATAAGCACAGTGAGTTCATTTAATAGTTACTGTCACTGGCCTGGAAAAAACCTGTCATTTGATTTGGGGAAAGATTATTTCATTTATCGATAACAGCTCCTTCCTTCCTTCCTTCCTTCCTTCCTTCCTTCCTTCCTTCCTTCCT
>VZSJ01001654.1:814258-874197 GCA_013398405.1 Pheucticus melanocephalus | reverse complement strand
TTCCTTCCTTCCTTCCTTCCTTCCTTCCTTCCTTCCTTCCTTCCTTCCTTCCTTCCTTCTCCTTCCCACAGGTTGCCACCCTTCAGGATAAACCTGTTCCAGCATGGACTCTCCACAGATTGCAATTCCTTCAGAAATCTCCTGCAGTGTGGGTTCCTGCACAGGCTGCAGTGTGGATACCTGACCAGCTGTGCTCTCTGTCTCTCCAGGGGCTGAAGGCATGCCTGCCTCACCTCCTGCTCCTCACACCACCTGAGCACCTGATGGAAATGTCTTATCTACTCACAATCTGATCATTTCCTGGTCAGGAACTGTTTAGGACTCCTCAAGGACCAGCACGTTTAAGGTGCTGGGAGTTCCAGTGACTGTTTTGAGTGGGTCCTCTCTTTCCAAATGGGCCACTGTGTTGCCTGTTCAAACAAGAAGCTGGGGAGTTTTGCCTTTTTTCAGGGAGTCTGCCAGGTGTGCACCGAGACACAAAGAGCTAGTTAAATCTCAAAAAAAAACTGAGAAGAGCACTGGGTCTCATCCTTACACCTTGCTTAGCTCTTGGGCCACTCTGCAGGCTGACCGTGAGTGAGATTTACCACGTGTTACTTACTACCTCCCAGGTGGAAGGGTCAGCCCTCCACAGCCTCTCAGCACCCCTGTATGTTCACAGCAGCCTTCATCCCAGCTGTGGGCATCACCAGGAGACACATTAGCAGGGCACACCGGTGACCCACAATAGTTTATGGAAGCAGTCCTGAGACAAGCCCATTATAGAGCTAGCTGCTAACACTGGCTGTGTTGAGGTCTCTTCCCATTGCAGCTACTCGAATTTTAATTATTGTAAATTGTGACTCCAGTTTATAATCCCTCCTAATGTTCCTCCGTTATCAGAAGGGGCAGGGGAAAAAGGGAGCAGCTTGAGTGGGTTTAATTTTCTAGCTGTGTTTTAAGCCAGCACATTTATGGAGCTGGTTTCAAGGCTAATATTTTAACATAATTATTCAGTTGAAGAATGCTTAAATAGAATAAAATTAAAATAGTAGTGCTACAGAAACTGGAAAGTCAAGTCCTAACATAATTTGATATGATATAGATGAAAAATTCAGATATAAACTTTTGAAACATTTGAGTATAAATCTAGTCATTGATTTGGATGTAATAATTGAAATTTAAAGGGTGGATAAAAAAGGAATAAATTCAAAATTCACTAATTTAAGTATTTAAAACAGGCGACCTCTGCTTCGCCGAAACTAACTATGCTTTACATTTTATTCTGGGTCAGGCCAGAAGAAATATTTAATTACTTATTCTACTTCTTAATTAGCTATCTTCCAGTTAATTTTCCTTTTTTTTTTTTTACTTAAGTCAAATTAATCTTGAACTTCCAAGATAACCATTTGTTCTTAATAGTTTCAATTTGGACTCTATCCTTGATCTTATCCAAGTTAAGACAAAAGCCATACCTCCCAAAAACAAAGCTGTTTGAAGTTTGTCCAGTCACAGAAAAATTTGGGCAATGTTAGGTAGAAATATTTTATATAATCATCATCATTGTAAAAAAAATCAAGATTAAAAATCAAGGAAAATGTTAAAGGTTTTTTTTTTGGGGGGGGGTGTGGGGTGCAGGGATAAATAAGTTGTAATTTACATAAAGCTGGTGTTATAAATTCTTCAGAATAGCTGTAGGCATGCTCTGTGGTGGTTTTGCACTCTGTATTCTTGCCTGTCTGCTGTCCTTTACTTGCACAGCAGCATAAGGCAGTATTTCTAAGGACGGACATCTCATTGTCCATCCTTGCCCTAGCCTTGATGCTGTTGAGGAAGCTTCCACTTTGTTGACAATGGCTAGTGATTTCTCTGTCAGGAAAGAATTTCTAATCTGGCCAAGGGAATTTTGCTGCTGGAGCCACAAAGTTAGTACTGTGTTGCAGAAATTTCTGGGGTATAGGAATTATTTTACTAAATTCATACGGACAGGTGTCCTGGTTTTGGCTGAGATAAATTGAATTATCTTCTTAGTAGCTGGTACAATGCTGCATTTTGTATTTATTATGAGAATAATGTTGATAATACGTAGACAGTTTGGCTGTTGCTAAATTGTACTTACCTTAGGTCAAGGACTTTTCAGTTTCCCATGTTCTGCCAGGAAGGAGGGGCACAAGCAGCTGGGAGGGTGCATGGCTGGGACACCTGACCCAAAGTAGCCAACAGGATATTCCATAACATAAAAAGTCATGTCAGGTATATAAACTGGAAGCAGCTGGATGGGGAATGGGCTGGGTCAGCGAGTGTGTGATGAGTAAATACATTGACCATTGTTTTTTTCTCTTGGTTTTTATTCCCCTTCCTCCCCGCCCTCTTCCCTCTCTCTCTCTCCTTCCCTCTCCCCTTCCTTATTATTATTACTATTATGGTTACTGCTCTTTGCTGCTGTTGTTATTATATTTTATTTCTATTGTTAAACTCTTTCTATCTCACCCCATGTGCTTTACATTTTTCCAATTCTCCTCCCCAGGAGGGAGAGAGAGAGAGAGAGGCTGAGTGGTACTTGCAGACACCTGGGTAGGAGCCACAACAGTGGGGAACAAAACTTAGCTGGTTCCGTGTTTCTCATTGGTGCCAGAAGTACAGATTTAGAGCCAAGTACCTCATCCAGTGGCTCTAATGGTATTAGTTGGTATTGAATAAAACAAAAGAAGCATGAGTTTCACATACCTGTATCCCAAACGCCATTGGCTGTGAAATTTTCTTTATTTGTACAGAACTAAAAATGGTGGGGTTTTACTGTGTTTCCTTTATTTTTTTTAAGGAGATGATACTACAACATAGAAAGATCAATGTATTTCTACATTTAAAACCCAGCAAGATTTACAGTGTAAAAAACTAAAGTGCTCTGAGCATTGTGTTCAGACAGCAAGTTGTTTCATTCAATGTGTTGACTCTAAGATTTTATTCAAAATAGAAAAGACTCATCAAAACATATTTCTGAGGCATATGCTTTAGAATCATAAGAAATAGAGATTTTTTTCTTCTTCTTCTCCTTTTTTTTTTTCTTTAACGTATGTATTTGCTAACCTTTAAGATGATTTCCCAGAAAGGAGTCCAGAAAAGCCAAAATATATATATATTTCTGGGATATTGTTAAACTTTTGAAAAAGGCAGCAGAACTTTCTGGACTTGGTATGGATGATTGTAAAAGGAACGAATGAGGCTGAAGGATCTAAAGGTAGACACTTATGTTTTCCATTTTGCATCACTGAGATATAAATTATTAGGTGTAGGAATGCTACAGTTCTTAATTTTGTGATGGTTCTTCTCACTAATGGCACAGCTGGAATCTTGCAAAAATTAATAATAAATATTAGCAGCTTCCTTTTCTGTTATTCATGAAAATTTCAAGGATCAGAGGCTTTGTCATTTCTGGTCAAAATCCAAACAGATAGAGTATGCTACTAATCCAGCTGTACAAATATCAGTGAAATGCACCTAATAATTTGTTTTTTGATGTTTTTTTCTCAGTCAATTTTGTTGAAAATACCACTGAAAGCATGGCTATGTATTTCGGTAAAATCAATTCTCAAGCTAGTATAGATTTTGTCAATTGGATGTACACCCAGTTTCATGCAAGGTGCTTCTGCAGAGTTCTGTTGGATAAGTAGAATATCAAGGAATCTTGGGATTACCTTTTTTTCTTTCCATCTCTAGGCTTTTTTTTTTAGAGTTGCCATGAAGGAAAGGCTGCACAACCAGCCTTTATCCCTTCATTCTTGCATGGCTGCATCAATCCCAAATTTTATTCTAAACACACGCAAAGCTAATGGATTATAGTGCAAATGCTAGAATTAGAAGACAAGAATTCAGTTTACCTATCTACAGCTGGCAGATCATGCCTTTGTTTACATGGAGGATAATGATCATTTCATTTCCACCAGGGGCATGAAACCCTAATGCCATACTAGAATGAGACTTCACACCTACGCTGAAAGCCAACAAAATGTCTAGGTTCACTGCAAAGACCTTCTAAATATGAGAGGCAAAGTTAAAGCAAGGCCATTTCCTGTATCCTCTGCCAAAAGTAAGTTTTGATCAGACTCTGAAGAAGAAGAGCTGCCATGCACACTTCAAATGTTTAGCAATCCACGCCTCACACTTGTTGGGATGATTTTGACTCAGTAATTAACACTACGTATGATAACCAAGATGTGAAGAACATGGTGACAGCCCTTGATAAGGACAAGTATGAAGGAGAGATGACATTTAAGGAGTGTGAAATAGCAGCACTTAAATCTAACACAGAGTGGGGAGACAAATGAAAATAGATTTTCATATTCCCTGTGCTTTCAAGATCCTTGCAGTTTTCACCATTACAAATAAAATGAGAAAGAGTGGTGGGCACAATGAACACAAGCTCACTGTGTTTCTAGCCATAGGCTTCATTCACCCACTTTTTAACAGGCTGACACATTCACCAGCATGAAATATATCCTTCTGCTTAAGGTGAGCATATGCAAATATTTTGATTATGCAAATTGTTTCCTGAAATAATTGCAAAAATGCCAGACATGGAGGTGTGCAAAATATGGTAGTTATATAAGACAACCAACCTCTAAACAGATTGATTTAAATGTTTCTCATTTCTATGTCCCATTCTGTAAGCTATTTAATCATGTGTAGGATTTTCTGTCTTGCAATTACAAAATGAATTCTGTTTTATTTAAGTCCTTATTGTCACCAAATGTAGGAACTTGCTATTTCCTAAGAGAGCAAGTTCACATGTGAAGATTCACTAAATAAGCAGTTCAAGACTCTGTTGGGGTCATGGGGCTCTGGGAAAACAAGAGATCTTTTTCTGCCCAGTCTACTCAGTCTCCACCTGCACCCACCAATTCAGCCTTCACTCAGCAGATCCAAAAGAAATGAGCTAGCTGTTAAGATGAAGAGCCCATTCTATCTTCTGCTGAACTATAACAGAATTATAGAATCATAAATTCACAGAGCTGTAAAGTTGGAAAAGTCCTCCAAGATCATTCATTCCAACTGTTAACCCAGCACTGCCGTGTTCATGACTAAACACCACCCCAACTGCCACACCCAAACAAATTTTTAATACTGCTAGTGGTGATTCCACCACTTCCCTGCGCAGCCTGTTCCAATGACCAATCACACCTTATGTGAAGATATTGTCCAAAGTGTCCAATCTAAATCACCCTTGGCATGACTTGAGGTCATTTCTCTTATCCTGTCACTTGTGGCCTGGGAGAAGAGATTGACTCCTTCTCACTGCAACCTTCCTTCAGGGACTTCTAGAGAGTGACAAAGTCCCTCCTGAGCCTCCTTTTCCCCAGGCTAAACACCTCCAGCTCCCTCAGCTGCTCCGCCTCAGCCTTGTCCTCCAGACCCTTCCCCACCTCTCTGGACACACTCAATGTCCTTCTGGCAGTGAGGGGCCCAGAACTGGACACAGGAATCGAGGTGTGACCTCATCACTGCTGAGTACAGGGGACAATCTCTACCCTGGTCCTGCTGGCCACTCTACTGTTGATAAATTAGGTGCCATGGGGTTTCTTATCCACCTGGGCACACACTGGGTCCGGTTCAGTCACTGTTGTCCAGCATCCCCAGGTCCTTTTTCCCCAAGAAAGGTTTCCAGCCACTCTGTCCCCAGCCTGTAGCACTGCTTGGGATTGTTTTGACCCAAGTTCAGGCCCTGGCACTTGCCCTTTTTGAACCTCATGCCACTGGCCTCAGAGGGTCAATCCAGCCTGTCCTAATCCCTCTGCAGAGGCTTCCTTCTCTCCAGCAGATCAAAAACACCACCATGATACTTGCTCTGTTGGTTTTCCTCCTGATTCTTACCCAGAAACACTCAACACTATCATCTCCATCATTAGGTTCCAAAGAAAACACTCTCTGACTTACAGGGCAGCCCCATTATCTCTCCTTCCTTGCCTATCCCCTCTGGAGGGTTTATAGCCATCCACTGGAGCACTGCAGTTGTATGAGTCACCACCATGTTTCTGTGATGACAACTATGTCACAGTCTTCCTGCTGCACCACGATTTCCAGTTCTTCCAGTTTGTTCCCCCTCCTGTGTGCATGCCCTTCATCTGGTTATTGATCCCACTGCCTTTTCAGAGAGAAAAGCTCAAATTCCTGCATGATTGTTCTCAGAAGCCCCTGTGGTTTCTGCCACATCAATAATCCTTGTGTCCTTGCTGCTGCAAATTGTTTTGCTAGTAATACATACGCACCAAAAAATGCTTCAAAGGACAGTGACGTCATAGTTACAAACAAAGGATTGATATTTTGAGCTTAAATATCATTGCAGGTTTTGAAAATTTTGGTAAATATTGATAATTTTGCATCAAAATTTTCTAAACTGCAGCTCCATAAATGCCCAAAATGTTTCACTCTCCCAAATGTCCTTGAGTATCTCAAGTTCTGAACAGACATGACTAGGTCCAAACTGCTGGACTGAGTAATGTGCAAATGCCATAAATATTTCAAGGTTTTTAAATGTTGTTCCTAAATTCAAAAAATGACATAATGAATGTTGTTTGGAACCACTCCATTGATATAAGTATGGCTGGATAATGTCTGAGTCCAAGATTCCATGAAAATGGCAAAAAGCCTCGATGCTGCTTAAAAGGTTTAAATAACTCAACTGAGCTTTAATAAAAGGATAACTTGAGACAAGGGAAATAAAAACTGTCTGACATTAATAGGTAGAAAAGTTACTGGTAAGTTTGGGCTGGTACACAGCATTTTTAGTTCACCTTTAAACAAGTAGAACTCCAGTGACTTCAGTAGTTCTGATTTATGCTAGTATAAATGAGAGAAGAATCTGACCATACGTCTTCCTGCATGCCTGCAATAAATCCTGCAGGCTATTGGTGCTATATAAATAACATAGTACGGTTGGGAAAAATTGCCAGACAGAGGGTTACATATAAATATTGTCAGAATTGGGGTTTATGAGGTGATTTTTGTGACATGGCTTACAAATAATGTCGTCACACTCAACTTTTTCACAAATTATTCAGGAACAGGATGAAGTAGCAAAAGCCAAAAGAATTTGGGGTTCAAATGAAACTTCTAAGCAGTTTGTGGCAAAATGCATATTTATTTTCAAGTTGTAATTTTTGTATTTATCTCTACTGTCCAGCTTTTGTTCTTTTTCTTGTAATATTGTTCATAATGATATAAAAAAGACAACTGTCCCTTGCAGCCTTCAGTTGGGAATACTTCTATTGGAGCAGGCAAAGATTCTTTGCAAATACTGGATTTGGATTCACTTAAATTTCAATACTGGGTTGAGAATTTGAGTTTTTTGCTCGTCTCCTTCCATCACCACTAACGCCACTCCTGCTTAATTTGGTTCTTAGCTGTGGGAAGATGTCAGTGCCATTTACAGAACATTTAACTGTGAAGATAAAATTACTGCTTTTCAGTGTACCCCCAATAGGCTGCAGCAAGAGCTTTTTATTTCATAGTTTGTTAAATTGTAAATAAATTCACAAAGGTATGTTGACCTTCAAGAGCAGTTGTTAGATTTATACCTCTCTTTTTGTACCTGTTCTATACTCAGAACTGCCTGATTTTTTTTTTTTTTGAATGTATACCTATTTAAACACAATACTTCTAGAAAACTGAGTCAGTGATATGATTTCCAGAGAGCAAAAGTTAATTTGAATTTTGGGGCTTCTCCCTAAATCACAACTAGCCAACTTATAGACTAATAAACAAGACTTAGCCCTCAGACTACAATGAGCCACATGGAAGACCATACGTCTGGTCCTTAGTTTTAATTTTTGACCAGATGTAGGTCTAAATTTTCATGGATAGTCCAATGCCCACAATTTATGAATACAGATGTTGTCTCACAGGTTCAATGAATGTTTATTTTCTTTCTTGTCTCAAAGTTAATATTTATCCTTACTCTTATTTTTAAGCATTTTTAAACATGTAAATGTTAGGACGGCTTTGGTTCTGCAATGTTTTTATGTTATGATTGTTAAAAATTGATTCCAAGTAAGAAGAAATTTATAATTAATAGGCTCATTTTACTGTCTGTACATTTTGCTAATACACTTATATTTTGCTCCAAGCTTTCTGGCATAAGTCTCTATGTATTCTTGATGGTGTGTCTTCAGAACCTCCATTAATGTTAGAAAGATTTATGTCTGCACTGTAAAAGGCATATACTGTGTCTACTTTTAATCTACCTCTCCTAAGTAAACTAATTCCCAGGAATCTGTAGAAGTAGACATAGAATAAATTCAAGTTCAAATTTCTTGGATGGTTACCATGAAGACTGTTCCTCCTTTAGGATATAATTTTTTTAAACCCACATTCAATGCAGTTTTGTACTGCTGTTTCTTTCTATAGCTATATCCTATCATTTTGCCCAAGTTCTCAGTGACACATTGTAAAAAGATGCAAAGCCTTGTGGAATATTCATATGACTGATGGATTGGATCCCTGTTTTCAGTCACCTTCTGAAGAGTGAAGCTAAACTCCAGCTATATTCAAAGCCCACAAATAAGTTTTGTGCTCTCGTCTCATGTCCTGTCAAGGAAAAGTTAACATTGGTTCACAGTTTATCAGAGTAATGATGAATATTTAGCAACATTGAAGGACTCTGGATTTTACTCAAGATTAAGCTGAGTGGAAAATTTTAAAGTTTGATGTATTTATGTAGGATTCGTATTCTACCAGCTCAGATTGTATGTGCTTTCATTCCTTCAGAGTACAATTAAAATTCATTCCTACATTTTAAAATTAAGCAAACTCTGTCTGGTTGATGCATATTCTCTCACTTGATGAGAGAGGCTGTGATCCTTCATAAGCTGCTAACCCTGCTCCAAATCTGAAGGGGGTAGATATGGATGCAATCAGCTAAGTGGGTCTTTATGCTGCCTGGCATCAGCACAATCAGATTTCGTCATGGGACACAAGTGAAGTGCAGATTTCAGACTAGGAACTGAAAAATAAAATATGTTTTGCTGTAGTAACCAGGGAAAGGGACAGTTATTGGGAGCAGGCCTGGAAAGGGCACAGTACGTTAAAATAATCTGAGACAGAAATCACAAAAGTAAGATTTATATATAGTCAAATACAGAAGAACACTTTATTGTTGTTTTGGAGGCCTCAGTAAGAGCTGAGCTGGAACAATAATTGCCTTATAATGTGCTTATATTATGACAAAATATATACTTTTCTAAAAACAGAGATTCTAACTTGAGATATCTGTTTCTGTGATAGCTGTTTAACTGAGAAGGCAGAAACTGGCACCTCTTCAGATATCACTAGGGAGAAAAACTGTTAAACTGTGAAGATACTCTATTACTGTGTGACAGGTTTGAAAGGTAGCCCTTTAAATACAAACAATCCATCAAATTAATTTTTAACGGATTATTGATCATGATGCAAGGAAAGGGTATGATCTCAGTTAATCCTAGCTCTACAGTCTTAGGCACCTGGTTTCAGAAGAAAAAAAAAAGAGTATTTATTCTGAGCCATGATGTGTCTCTTTTTGTGGTATCCAAGGTGGGAAAGTCATTTCCTCTGACTTTCATTTATTAGTTTCACCTGCATCTATTTTGTTAGTCCCTGCAAGCCCCATCAAGAAAAGGTAAAGGAGACACCAGTCTTGGTCATCATTGTGGAGTTCTTCCACAGAGAAAAAAACCCAAGGAATCAGGGTAAGAAAAATGAGAAATAATAAGGAAATAACAAGGGGGGAAAGAGAGAACAGTAAAGAAAGAAATAAGGAAAATAAGGAGGAAGAAGAAGTATATAGTGTTCCAGGAATAGTATAGGAGACCAGATAATTCTTGAAAGAAGAAAGGAAAGTATCTATCTTAACATGAGCCCTTGGTTCTTCTGAAATCCCAGATTTTATGGATATTAACTCCAACATATTAGGTACAAAGCAAATAATTAAAATTTTCAGAATGTAAAATGGGTTCAGGGTTTAAAAACAGTTTTCTACTGCACCAAAAACGATAGCTTCAAAAGAAACTGAACTGCCTTGGAAGGTAGTTTGCAGGGGTATGCTTTTTTTTTTTTTCTTTTCCTGTGGAGCATGACTCTTTTAGTCCTGTCAGTGTACTCCCATTTGTATTTGTTATGCAGATGCCTAACAATTTTTCTTTTTAAATTTAGTATTCATCTGGTAGCTTTCTCAGTGTTACTGAAATGTAATAAACAAAAGTGACTCACAAGGTCGCTTGGTGCCATTCCTGTGTTAATAAGTTCAGTTTTCCCCAATTCCATTTGAAAGAGTTGCTTCTGCTCTGAGGGTAAAGCAAATTCTGAGGGCAGAATCTGTGACCATAGCGACCTACCCTAAGCATTACAACATAAGTGAGCACATTCTTCTCTCTTCTCTCTGAAAAACAGTTGGATCCAGTTTTGTTGTTTATGCAAGTAAATATTTCCATTCCCATGAGATCTACTTGCACCAAAAAAAATCCCATTGTGATTGAAAAAAACCCTCCTTTTTAAACTATTTTATTGGCTTTTGAACTCCTTTAGTTTAAATGCTGCAGTGAGAAAAAGAAAATGTTAAAGCTGTTAGTAATGATTTACTAAGCATGTTCTGATTCTTTACAATTTAGCCTGTTCATTAATTTATATTTATGAATATGAATGTTCATGCATCTGTACCCTAAAGAATATTTGCTGGAAAGCAGAAGTGACTGGAAAAAATCAGCTAGAGATACTTCCAGCAAGTGAAGCTAGATTGGTTTCTTTCATGAGGCAGAAAGCCCATTTGGAATAGCCCTTCTCCATCAATAGTAGACAATACACTAAAGTAAAGGTAAATTATAAAAACATAAGTAAATTAGAAATACAAGGTCATGGGAAAGAAAATGAAGAAAAGCTGTTCTAATTTTACACTGTCTTATCAAACTGTGGATGTGTTTGTGCTAGTGTTTTGTATCTTCCAGAAGAAGCAGACAGGTATAGAAAAGTGAAGGAGGAGCCTGAAATTTTATTTCACCCCTGGAGTATAAATTAGTACATTGGAGACATAACAGGATAACTCAAGAATTGAATATTAATTTGAAGGGGAATATCTTGCTTAGGAAGAAGAGGAAGGGCTAAAGAATTAGGTACTGTTCTATATATCAGAGATGCACATGCTTGTTTTCCAGTTATCCCAGAAGGAGGCTGAAAATATCTGATAACACCCGATATTGTCAACTTTAGATATCAGCTGGACAGGTCTTCTCACGCACAAATGCAAAGTCAGTCAGAACAGGCTTCAACATAAAAGTAAATTAAAACATCTTTTTAGAGGGACATGCTTTGGGACTCAGGGTAGAATTCAGTGCCTAATCTGAATTTAGCATTTTAGATGCTGTACAAAAAGTTCTCTTGCTGGCCCTCCAAAAGGGTGAGAACAGTCCACTTGTCTCAAATCATATCTTTGGAGTCATACAGATATCTCAAAACCCTGCCATGTCTAAAATGAGCTGGAAGTTTTGTGAACTCCTTCTTGCTTATAGGAGAAGTGGAAATAAAGGGTTCTGGATGTGCAACACATCATGGAGGGAGCTTCAGTAATGCAGAGTAGCTGGTAACTTGGACAAGCATGGCCAGGAGGTGACAGAGTCCAGAACTTTTAGGCCAATAAGGAGCATTTACACAAATTCAAAATAATAGATTTAGGAAAAATTACTTCACTCATCTTGAAAAACTGGCTGATGAGCTCTCTTGGGAAGAGCTTCCAAGACAACATAATAGTGATGATGATGATGACAATGATGATAATGATGATGGCAGCAATAATGTTTCTTTAAGCAAACACCAGTTCCAGAAGTTTCAAATGCAAACAATTCAATTAAGAAGGAAAACTCAAAAGAGTAAGAGATTAACTTGGCCAACACATATATTATCTAAATATGCTTCAAGTAAAACGGTGAAGCTTAAGAAGGACAGAAATACAGCAGAAGTTTACATGAACAAAAGCAAAAAAGTCAAGCTTCTGTGCTGATGTCAGCAAAGGATGTCAAGTGTATGTAAGAAAACAATGCACAACGTAGAGAGTGGAGAAACAAAGAGAAATAAAGGATCATGCTGCTTCTTCCAAGAAAAGGAAAATTATTAGCTAAAGGTACTGAGTAAGCTGAGGTATTTATTGTCCTTTTACATTTGTTTTCACCAAAATAGCCACCTATGCTCAGATGGCTGAAACAATTAGAAATAGTGATGTAAGAATAAGACCTTAAATCACAGTAAGTAAAGGACAGATTGGAGTGTACTTATGCACATTAGATGTTTTCAAATCATTTGGAGTGGTAACTGAGATGGCTAATGAGATCCTCAAATCATTAGCAATTACCTTACAGAACTCATGTAAATGAGCAGACCTTCAAATGTCAAAAAAAACCAAACACAAAAAAGAAGATTGGTGAGAATATTTCCTTAACAACTTCACAAATTCGCTTCTTCCTCTCAGGTCGTTCTTCTCTAATCCTTCCTCCCAGATCATCAATTGTGCCTCTGCTGAGTGTGTGGAGCATGAGTATAAATCCAAAGGGATCTTAATCAACAAAAAAAATGTAAAGGTTTAAGATCTATTTCTGTCCAGATGAACAGAAATATTCTTGTGTCTCAACCATCACCAAGTTTCTACTCTTTTGGATCTTAATCATAGTTTAAAGAAGTGATAGAGATGTAAATATTTTATCTACAATAGATTTTAAAAAATGTATTCACATTTTAGTTGTTCTGTTCCCCGGGAGCAAGTCTCAGTTAATCTGAGCTGCAGCAAATGAGTGGGAGCACAAAGCAGGGTGACACTGCTACAGAAGGTTCATCTGTGGGTGGGCAGAGAGTTGGGCACTGTTTTGTCTTAAATTGCTGATGCTAGAGCTCATCTGCCAGAGCCTGAAATGACTTCCCAAGGTGCAAAGTGGTGTATTATCAGCTTTTAGAATGATTCATTTTTCTGAATTCTTTTAAACATGAATCTGGCTGTAAAGGAAGGCTGATTACTCAGTTCCTCCCTGCACCAAGTTCAGTCTTTTGTCCACAGTTCAATACAGACAGGGAAGTGACTAACTTGTCATTTTTCTTTTACAAACAGCTGCTGGGGTAAGAGAGAAAATGAACAACCATCTAAAATTTCTAAAGTCTTGAGGCTGAGAAAAAAAACAACAACAACAAAATAAAGAAAACAAAACAAAACCAAAACAAAGCAAAAAAATCAATCAAAAGAAACAGGAGAAACTGCAATGCAATGCAAAAATGGGAGAGAATTGGCAAAATGTGTCTTTTTAAAGAAAAGTAGAAAAAAAAGTTGTGGAGAAAGTGGAAAAGAACAAATACAAGGAAAATAAGATGAGGTCTTCTAGAATGAGCTATCATTGCTTTTAAAAGTTAAATATTTGAGAAGAAATGCCTTTGGTTACATGTACGCACAGAAGCAGATTCACAGCAATACCAGCCAGAAGTTCAGCTGGTAGCTCTTTAAGCACATAAATATGGTTTCAGGACCTAGTCATTGCAGTTTGCCTCTCAGTAAGAATTTTTATCTCACACACAGTGTAGTACTATGGTGGTTGTGTGCCTTATTGCTTACATCTGACCACACAAATGAGAGCTTGGGAACCATTGGTTTCTTGGAACATCTTTGCAATAGTGTTTTGTTACCCTTATTACAGCCTTTGAGAGAAATTTTCACAGATGCTCCTGATGACTACTGCAGCATCATGTAGACAGACTGCCTACATGCCTGTGAAGCAGGTAATTGAATATAAGTTGCTACAGCTTTGGGCAAATCAGATCCTGCTGAATAATTTTCTCTCTTAGGGAGGAAACAAGATAAGATTTGGTTGCAATAGTAATTTTGATAGAACCCAAATGTGCTTGCATGTGTACCATAAATGCTACTGTTTTGGGTCAGCTCTGGTGGGCAGCTAAACCCACCCAGCTGTGTGCTCCATACTCTGCCCCCATCTGGTTGATGGGGCAGAGAATCAGAAGGAGAAAAGTGAGAAAACCCATGGGTTGAATTAAAAACAGTGTAATATGTAAAGTAAAAGCTGCATGTGCAAGCAAAGCAAGAAATAAAATTTATTCACTTCTTCCCATGGGCAGGCAGGTTTGTTCAGACTCTCCAGATGAGGGTTCCAGCACCTGTCATGGTGACTTGAAAAGACAAACACCATCACTCTGAAAAAGTTCCTCTGTCCTTTCCTTTGTCTCCCAGCTTTTATTCTTGATTATACAGTATTGGATATTCCTTGGCATAGCTCTGTCCCCCTCATTTTTTTGGCACAGCCCATCTTCCTCTTTGATGGGGTGATATAAGAGGCAGAATTGATGTTGTGCAAATGCTGTTCTCAACAGAGTGTTGTGAGTCCTGCTTTGATCCCAAACACAAAACATAGAACCAGATATTATGGAGAAAATTATTCTAGCCAAATTCAGAGCCAGTACATATGCAGTGTATCAGTGTAGTAAGCTGGTTTATTTCCATTATGTGCAAAATGAAGTAAACTAGCAATTGAAACCTATCTGCTTCACATTGACTTTGGGATAAATGTATAATCATATGTGTACAGTCATTATCCATTTAAGATGTTCAGAGAAATAACTCCTTGATGTGATGGTATGATCTGTAATCAATTTTTCATTAAGATTTTATCTTTTTTACCCAATTGGATCCTGTCTTGAACAACTTGCCCTGGCTGACCATGCTTGAGATGGTTTAGAATAGATTATTTCCAGAGGTCTCTTTCTCAGTCTGTGTTCTGTTATTGTAACTAGATAAAGGTGTCGTCTGCAATAAGTCCTTTCTGAAAAAAAATGGAGAAAAGAAAACTTTATTTTCTCTTTTATTTTATTGCCACCCCATCCAAAACCTCCCTCTGTAATGTCCTGGACATCTCTCTCTTAACAACCCAGTAATAATGGTGTTTTTTAAAGAATTTCTCTTAACCCATTTTTTTTTCTTTTTTTTTTCTTCAGAGAGGGATAAAGGACACACTAAAACATAAATATCATTTCCAACACATATTTGGACTTTCTTGAAGTTAAGCTCTATTTCAATATAGATTTTGACAGGTATTTTGGAGGGAGAGGTCTTGAGTGCTAAAGTCAAGCAAGCAAAAAGACAAGAAATGGACACATTGAAGACAAATTACTGCTATGTCCTTTAAGAAAGGCAAAAGAACATCTCTTCAATGTTTTTTATCAAAGCCTGGACACAGAAGTTGAGTGCACACTAAGAACATTTGCCAACAGTACTAAATTAAGAGGAGCTGTTAGTTCCTCAAGGGCAAGGAGTCCTTACAGAGATTTTGACAAATACAAGTGCTGGGAAATCCCCAGCAGTGTGAAATTTTAAGTAGAAATGCTGGATTCTGCATATGGAATGGTGTAATCCTGGGTTATGACACTGGTGGGGACAAGAGCCTGGAGTGCAGTCCTCAGAATTCATCTGGGGGTTTGGGTTGGTGATAAGCTCAATATGAGCTAAAAATGTGTCCTGGTGGCCAAAAGGGCTAAGCCATCTCAGGTCACATGTAAGCACAGTTGAGAGAATTGATTGACCCACTATATTCAGCATTGGTACAGCCTCCTGAAGAATTCTGTGCAAACTTGGGCTCCACAAATTGTACACTTCATGATTTTTTGTATGTTTGTTTGTTTTTACTTTAATGAGAAATATAATTCAGTGGTTTTTCTCATGAAGAAGAAAAAAAGACTTAGCCAATTACTAGAATGAGAAGATTTTAATTTTTTCTATTTACATGGTTTCCACAGAGTCAGCTAGGCTTAACTTTTGTGGTTGAAAAAAATAGACAGAAAACAATGTTTATAACCAAGTACCTAATTCAGTTTACAGTAAAAATTCCTGCATTTTCTATGTCTGCATCTACATGAGACCTTTCTCCTGCTGAGCCAGAAGTTATGACAGTAAAACAGCATGGGCTTATGAAATTAAATAAGTGGTTTGAGCTACAATTAATTCCTTTATCTACAAATTACTTCTAGGCTTTAACAAATGCAGATTGTCAAATCCTTTCAGTTTGGCTAAAATTAGACTGCTACCTTAGTAAGTTCTGAGCACTTAAAGATTGACTTCAAAACCTGGCTTCCTCAATACTTGGCTTTCCCACATACTTTATTGCAAATATTGTCCTTAAATCTCACAAGTGTCGTGGAATTAGTGAATATCAATGGTTATGTCTCGGTAGAGTTTTGCAAAGGGGAGTCTCATGTGCTCCATCTACATATTAAAGAAATGCAAGCCTGCTCTTTTTCTGAGACAAAACAGAGCCTGGAGAACTTAAATTGTGAGGTGCTGGTCGAAGCAAATAATCCTCCTTGGGAGTTTTAGGGCTGAACTCTGTGGTACATTCAAAGCCCAGAGCCCTCCGTGTGCTGGGCTCATCCAGGGGATTCTGCCCCTCTGCCCCCTCTGCTGAGACCCCACCTGCAGGGCTGCATCCAGCTCTGGGCTCCCAGCACAGCAAGGACAGGGACCTGCTGGAGCCAGGCCAGAGGAGGCACCAAGGGGATCAGAGGGATGGAGCAGCTCTGCTGGGAGGAAAGGCTGAGAGTATTGGAATTTTTCAGGCTGGAATAGACCAGGTTCTGGGTTACCTGCTGGTGACCTTCTAGAACTTGAATGGAACCCACAGGAAAAATGGAGAGAGAGTATTTACAAGGGCCTGGACAAGCGGGAAGGGCATCCAACTGAGAGTAAGTTTACCTTAGATTTATGGAAAAAAATTCTTCCCTGTGAGGGTGGTGAGGCCCTGGCCCTGGCAGGTTGCTCAGAGAAGCTGTGGCTGCCCCATCCCTGGAAGTGTTCAAGACCAGGTTGGATGGGGCTCTGAGCAACCTAGTCTATGGAAGTTGTCCCTGCCCATGGCAGGAGATTGGAACAAAATGATCTTTAAGATCCCTTCCAACCCAAACCACTCTATTGCCTTATGTTTCTATGATTTTTTTGGATAGCAAAAACTCTACTACAGTGGAGTTAAGACAGTTAAATATTGTATCAAAATTACTTTTATGTTCACAGATACTCTAATCTGTGTGCATCAGTAACAAGACTAACCTACCCCATGCAATGCTTAGCAGTGTTTCACTATTACTAAAATTATATTGTTCAACACTGACCTTTTTTATTATTTCTGCAATTTATTAAGCTCATTCAGTAATTATATGTTAACATAAGAAATGCAAAAGTATAACATTGTTTTAGGAAACTATTCATAAGGTGAATAGGATTCTCTCCTGTGCCTAGGTTTACTCCATAGCAAGTAGAAAGGACCTTCTCTAAGAAGTGATTTTCAACCAGAGTTATAGTGAAAGTGTCTTGCCCTACCTGTTAGAGGAATTACCTTTGTCCACAATCTATGAAAATGCTTCTTTTCTACATCAAAGACAGCTTGTCCTATGCTAATTAGATAGCCAGAGAGAAGGAAGCTGGTTATTCCCTATCTCCCATTGTGCCAGAGCCTCCTCAAAAGAGAATTCAAATTCTGCTTACTTGTATGTTGAGAATGCTCACAATTAATAAACCCCAATTCCGTAATCTGTAAGGGAGGTTTTTGTAAGGACATCCTTAACACCAGTGTATTGTTTTTGCAGGCATGCCCTGACGAAGGCAGGAATGATGAATCTGACTCCATGTTCTCAGAAGGCTAATTTATTACTTTATTATAAGTATATATATTATACTAAAGAATATTATATTATATTAAAGAATACTATACTATACTAAAGAATACAGAAAAGATTTTTACTGAATGCTAAAAATATAATTACGAAAACCCGTGACCTTTTCCAGAGTCTTGACACAGCTTGGCCCTAATTGGCCAAAGAGTCAAAACAACTCACACCAGAATCCAATCAAATAATCACCTGTGGGTTAACAATCTCCAAACACATTCCACATGAGCACAACACAGGAGAAGCAAATGAAATAAGAATTATTTCCCTTTTCTCTGAGGAGGCCTCACAGCTTCCCAGAAGAAAAAACCTGGGCGAAGGAATTTTTTCAGAGAATGTGAATGCCATACCAGTGTTCTTCAACATTTAAATTCCTGACTGGAATTTAACATCTCAGTACTTCCAAGGTCAGGGTCTGAGTGCAAGCTGATCCATAAATGCATCTCAGAAGTTGTAGACCTCAGCTGCTCAGCAGGTGGCACGCAACCAGAAGGCTGAAAGTTAGACAGGCTCAGACACATTTGTACAGCACAAGAAACATTTCAATGTTGACACTGTTATCAGTAAGAGCTAAAGAAAGCCTTGTACAATAACCCTCCCTTAACGCTGTAAAGGCACAAGGATAAACAGCTTTGTAGGGGAAAAATAATGAAAACTAGCATAAAGCAAAGAAAACATACCTCTGAGTTTGGTAATTCCTCCCAAGAAGAGGTCATTTCCAGCAAGAATGTAACAATAGAAATCATATTTTGCTCACAAAGAAAACTTGCCTGTGGCTATTACTTTATGTAAGCAGGTTTTATGAAATATAAATGCCATAGCTGGAATCCTAAGAGACTGAGAAACTTGTGAGTAACTGTCCATTCAGTCTTGCCTCAAAAGCCATTTCTTTAAGCAGAGTTGGCAGAAAATGAGTCAATAAAATCTCAGTATGTGACATTTAATCTCTGCCACAGACCTCAATCTTGAGATCACTTACAACTCTTTTTTTCCTGATGAGTTACTAGAATAGCTTTGCAGAAATATCTTCTTACTTCTTTTGTACTGGGAAAGTAATCCTGTGCCAGCTTCACATGGGCTGATGTCCTGGCATATCTCTAAAAACATCAGAAACTTGTTGTATAGCAGCACTCTGCTACTTACTGGTTCAGAATGATTGGTTATGCTGAATTTCAAATGATTCAGCAATAAACCCCATGGTGTAATTACAGTTACATTTTTTTTCACAGCTTTTTACAAGTTAGTGGAAATGTGATTAATTTAAAACATAAGAAAAATGCTGTGAGACTTGGGTATTTTCTATTTCAGTGGGAAGGATTTTTTCTTTACAGGAAGAAGAGATCTGATTATGGCTTTGCCAAGCAGAAGGATAATTATTGTCTGAGTAATTTCAAAGAGACACCACCATTTCCAAAACAGAATAAGGCAAACAAAATGCAGTGTCAGGAAGAATTAACCAGGTCGTTTGTATAAATAAATAGTAATTAATGTGGTGAAAAGGTTGTAGAATCAGATTGATAACATGGATGGATTTGGAACATAATGGGACTAAGGTTTCCCAAGGTTAGTAGTGTGTTTCAAAAACAGAGTTTTCAGCTTGAAGTGCTCTGATCAGAGACCTGGTCCGTCAGCTGAATTGGGTAGATGGAAAAAGTTGGAGCTGGTGATGCACATATTTCTCTCTTATGCTGAAGGTTTTCAACTATTTTATCTAAGCCTTGATAAAACCCTGCAAAACAGGATATTGGATGTTCTTGTAAATAGTGGCCACACTTGTAAATAGAAAAATGTGTTGTTAACATACCAAAATTTTCCCATTGTAGTTTTAGCCCTTGTCATCCAGCAGTCTCTGAAACAACTTGTAGGTACTTTCCAGGAGTCAGTGCATCAGCAAAGGAGGTTTTGTCACTGGACATCCTCAAGTGAACATTCTATTTCAGAAGTTAGGGGAGCTTAATTGTATAGAGACAGGACTTTGAGCTTTGTCTGACTCAGCACTGCAAAGAACAAAACACTTTGTTAGTGAAGATGTAGCTTCAGAGACTGGATTCCAAATATGTATTTGTCAGGGTATTAAAAAAATTACAAGGTGTTTTTCCACCTATCCTCACTAACTCTTTTGAAAGCTGCTGTCTCAGTGATGGTGAAGTGAACATAAGCATAGAAAGCTCTGTTACATATGCAGAGCAGGAGGGATGCAACCTGTACACTGAGAGTTTGAAAAGCCCATGTCCCTGTTGAATAATGGAGCAGGATTTGGACAAGTTAATCTGCTTAATAGTTTATTCCCTGTGACATTAGGCATTTTCAAGTTTTTGGGGAGGGTTTTTGACAAATTCTACTCACAACACACAGGTCAGAGAGACGTGTTTCACTTCTACACCTTTACTTATCTAATCCAACACATGTTTAAGCATCCTAATCCAGCACATTTTGGCATTCTCCTGCTGTTAAGGAAAGGGAAACTCAAGTAATATTAATATCTTTAAAATGCACACATAAAATTTTGATTGTACAGGTACACTCCATTCACAGAGTATACATTCACTTGTTTCTCCCAAATCTTAATGCTGAAAATGCTTGTCACATGAGTTTACTTCAAAACTCATGAGAGACTGTGGAAGCTGATCTGGGTCCATAGGCAGCTTTCCAAATTAGTGTTATGTACTTTAGCTCATTGCTTTGTGGGGGTTTTTTAATTTGCTTTTGGTTTTGTTTATTTGGCTGGGTTTTATGGGTTTTTTGGAGGGGGGAGAGCGCCGTTGTGAAGGTAAATTACAACCAGTGAGAGATCTTGGTGATTTTGCATGGAGTGGATATAGTATTAGCTGTTTCTTCTTTGCAGTACCCTTTGGAGGTGAATACTTTTTTTAGACCTGCGTTTAAATTCCAATCTGTCTTGGCCATATCTAAGGATAATAAAAAAAGACTGGAACATTTGACAAATATGAATGTTATTTCATTAATTTTTATAACTTTAGAAAAGTCCCATGAATGTAAAAAAGGTCCATATAAATCCTTTTTTGAGATAGGCCATCACTAGAAATAACATAATGATGTTAATTTTCTAATCACTGTCGCATATGTATAAAGCATAGCAATTGACAGTTTCAGCAATTTCAGTAGAAATATGTGTCAATTAAATCCACTTGGTATGTATGAGAAACTGCCACTTATATTATAGCACTTGGAAAAAATTTAATGTCAACTTAATTGCCCTGGTGAATTTGAAAAATAGAATCTGTTCTGTACTTAAAAATGATAACATTTATTTAACTCATTAGATTTTATTTTTTTTGAGATTACTTTTAAGTTGAAAGTACCATAAAAAAGTCTTTCTACACACACTCAGAAGTAACGAAGATCTGGCATCACAAATGATTAGGTTCTAGAGTGCTTCAGGGTGTTGCACTTCATGTGCAAAGGAGATTTATTTTCTACCAAGACTCTTGGATTGCATTTTACCACTGGGAAGGATAACATTTCTTGGTGTTTCCTTCCACAGAGACAGCATTTCTCCTTTTAAAATGGGAACTGTTTTTAAGAGTCAGTGAAATAAGCCCTTTCAGGAAAACTGTGATGGTCAAGCTCCACTTGAAAGAAAATGCCTGTCTTTTGGGTAACTTCAGTGGAAATAATGAACAATCTAAGCATCAAAAAACCATAGAAAAGACTAGTTTTGATGTTTCTTTTGTTGACTGAAAACCAGAAATGGCAGGATAAGAGGATCAGAAAGACAGACACGTTACAAAGATTAGTTTTGCAGAATATTATGCTGTCTACAGCGTGAAATTAGGAACTAAAAGACAAATCCTATTTGTCTCACCCAGAGAAGTTTCTTTCAATCAATAAAGTCACATTAGTGTACAGACTTTCAGGATCATGTGTTCACCTTACACTGCTGAGCAGCTGAAATGAATAGCTGAAATGCCAACTGAGCACTCACAAGACTTATTGGCTTCACATTGAGTTATAAGTGCTTGTCATTTCCCAGATTCAGATCTTTCATGCATAAAGCTCCCAACAAAATCAATTCTTTCTATGTGTCTGGACCACAAGAAACTTCACACTAATATCTTTGACTTGTGTCTGTAGATATTAATGGTTTTATTATGGAGAAGGCAACTTCTATTCATGCTCCAGAGCCGCTGATCTTTCAGTCCAGGTCTCTTCTTGGGCACACTGTAGCTCTTTCCTGCCTGCTCAGCTGGTTTTAAGTCCTGTGTTAAAATGGGATGGGCAATGATTAGTGCAGCTCCAAGACAAAGAATATGAAATCCAACCACTTTGTCCTGCACTATGGATACTCACAGAGACACAACACACATTAAGAGCCTCTCAAAACTGAAAAGAATAAAAATAAATTCATTTCCATGATATCAGGGATTTTAGGCAGGCAAGACTGCCCAGATAGGGAATGACATCCTAGGCCATTGAGGTTATTTTTCCAAGTTGTTTGGCACCGGTCTACATTAGAACATACACTAGAACATTCTACTTCAACTCAGAGCCTCTGCAGAAGTGAGCAGGACAGGTTGTTCAAGCCACAAGTTACTGCCAGGGACTAATAGCACTTCATTTGTCAGCTGCAGAATACATGTAACTCTATTACTTTTAAAAAATGAAAAGTACATGTGCTGTGGTTTTGCCCTTCCACCCTTCAAAGGGGAAAGAAGAGGAAAGGAGGCATCTAAGGACATATTCCTTATGTGCAATTTATTGTGCGTGTTAAGAAGCACCCAGTTTTGTGCAGTGGGAATTCTCTAAGGTAAAATGTATTGCACTGTTTCCAGTTCAAATGAAACCTCATTATTGTCTATTTTATCCCATATCTATTTAGCAAAACATTCTGAGCACACAGCCAAATCTTAAATTGCAAAAGAAATCAGGGGATTGATGTAGGCAAAATGTTTTTAGAATAAAGCAGAGCTTGACTCCCCATCCAAGATCAGTACACGTAGCATTCATTTTAAAATAAAGCAAAATTGCAGCATTAAAAAGACAGGAAAATACCCCAGAGCTGTGGTTTGGAAAAGCTGAGAACTCCCACAGAGAACATCAGTTCACATCACATCAGTGTGAGTTAACAGGGAACATAATGCTGAACACAACCAGAAACATCTGAAAGTGAATCCCATTCTGGCAATAGCTGTTTCTAATAGGAAAAGGAGGATTGAAAAAGACAACCCTTATTAAGCAGTCTAATATCTTAATACTGTGGCCTATTAGTTTTCTGACATCTACCCACTGCAGTTCTATTCCACTGTGTCTAAAACACCAGGGGTTTTAAGGTGCTGAAGTTGTGTTGCATAATATAAACTGCTGTACTGAATATTCACCTGGCCCTACTGCTGTCAGAGTCCAACACAAGAAATCTCTGTCCCTAAAGTTCAACATTTTCTATCAGGCTAAAATTTTGTGTAGCAGGTAGCTATAGATTGATTGTAGATGTGATATTTCATGTCTATATTATTTTGCTTCTTAGATTTCAGTATCAAGTTATTAAACATTACAAAAATGTAATTTGTTTTCATTTGTGGTAGCAAAAATGAGCTGAGAAAATACTACTTCTCGGATCAGTTTTGATCAAGAAATTTTATTTATGAAGCTAAAAACCATAATGAAAACTGTTGAAGAAAATATTTTCTTTTTCCCTGACATAAACCTGTCCTTCATCATCAGTAGTATTGGACATGAAGGGGTTTTTTCTATCATAGAAATTTTGTAAAGTCCAGATTATTATTTAATAATAGTAACATTTTCGAAATGAAAACTAGGGGTTTTTTTTTGCTTTTAATTAAATTTAATCTGTTGTTTCTGGTCTTGTCCCAAAAGTATTCTAGTAGAATGAGTCCTTGTAGTATAGAAGGGTTAGCTAGCATTGCCCATTAAAGTGATGTCACTAAAACCACAGTGCAATATTTTCAACTACTGAAAATAAGGAAAGGAGAAAAATGTTCCTATATTATACCAGATGAAAAGAGAAGTTCATTGCAGTTATCTGGATGAAAATGTTTATACTATGACCTAACTACAGCCAATACATTTTTAACCCAAAGCTTTTTTCCCCAAAATCAGTTGATGAACATTAAACCAAATCAGGGGCTAGTCCTAGGGAAGTCCACTGCTATTTTAAAATATTACTGAACTTTATTTAGTTTCACATTTAGTTCCTCGTCATTTGACCTAACTCTTCCAGAGCTTCATTGTGGAAGTTATTTATTTAAAAACTACATCTTCAAAATATATCTACCTGTCTGAAACCCAAAGAACAAGCTATTTTATTCATCAGCTGTATATCCTGATGAACCTGGCTCTGTACCATGACAAATATGCAGCAGACACTGTGATTATTGCTGTTTCATAACTCATGTATTTCTAGTGAAAAAACTCAATAATATCTTAATTCAGAAAGTATGAATTGCACTCAGTTGTTTAAAGATATGAGGTGTGTTCCTAAGAAATTTCACTTTGGGAATTATGTGGTGAATAGGGCATCAGTGTCTCCATAGCATCAGATAGCTGAGAGTGGATTGCCTGATCTCTAAAGCCCTTTTTGTGTTTTGAAATGCTACATGCTGGAGGAATTGTGCCAAGTCTGATTGGTTCTCCAGCTTGTCCTTTGTAAACTAACTCCTGTTTTGCTATTAGACTCTCATGCTGAGCAGCCAAAGAGGCTCTCAGGGTGTAATGCAACATTGCTCTTCGAATTGCAGAGGGAGATACTGGGAAAATTCCTATTAATCAGCTCCCAAATCAGCACTTTCCTTGTTTCTACTGGTGTGCTTTCCTCTCATCTTGTAATTTATTTTCCTACATCCTTATTGTCAATCAGTTATCCAGATTGGGATAGTAAATCAAATACTTCAAAAGACTGCAGGTTCTCAGGATTTCTATGGACTTTTATTTATACAAAAACTTGAACGTGCATTATTGTGCAGGATTAAGTGTATCCACAGATAAGTTTTTATGCTCTATTTTTCGTTTTGTTTTCTACATTGAGCAAAGATTTACAGGCACTGAGTAGAAAACTGTAGATGGTCTCATTGCATAATAAAATAAAGAGGACAATGCTGGAACTCTGGTCTCTAATCCAACTTGAACCAGATTGTTTTCAAAATGGAGTTTTCAACCAAAGCCCTTCAGAATGCTTTCAAAATTATGTCTCCTTGAAAATATTAGCTCTAGTTTAATCTGTCCAAAGACTCTAAAGTGACTATTTCTTGCATGTTTTATGATGTCCATCTCCTTAGCCTTGGCCAACACACAACATACACCAACAGTGAAAGCTCTTTCCAAACACCAACCTGTACAGACAGCCCGGGAAGCTCACAACTCCCAAGTAACTCTTACCTTGTATACACCACGAATTCCAGCTTCTAGTTCTGGACTTGATTCTAAAATACTCAACAGCTTGGTCAGGCTTGAATGTTAAACTCTTAAAGACTGTGAACTCAGAAGCATCAGGTTTAAACTTAGTTTGTTAACTCCTGATAAATCACCCAACCAACCAACCAACAACAAAAAAAAAATCTGCAAACCAAATACAAAACAAAAAACCTCAAGAAAACAAACAGAAAAAAACCACCAAAAAACACCAACCAATCAAGCAAAAAAGAGAAAACAACCACAAAATCTTAACCCTAGTCCAAAGTCTATTCAAAATCAAGAAATCATTGCTACTCCACAGTGGCTGTTTAATCAGGTTATTCAGGCAGATGCCAGCCAAAAATCCCTTTTCCATATTCATATTACATGGCAACTCCAATCATCCATCTCTGCCAGACTGAATCTCTAATTCTGCATTTAGAATAAGCTTCTGCTTACTGACTCTTCCTGTACAGGGACATGAATGTGTGTGTCTATGGAGGGAGATGGGGGAACTGAGAGAGAGACGACTTCTGGGATCTTGTCAAGTAGAGGGGATGGGGTGATTTCCAAGAGGACCATTATTAAATTTATAATGTCTTTAGGCCATGCATCAGTTTTGTGCAGGTGGATATGTTGTTAATTCCAATTACCAGGCAGCAGAAAAGGTGCTTTTTAGAAAGGTTAAGGTGAGCCCAGAAAGACTGATGAAAATCACATTCTATATGTCTGGAAGGTCATTTTGGAAAGAGTAACAAGGTAACTCTGTCTTGTAATGTTAGAGCTATAATAAAGCACTCTCTGTATCTAAAAATCCACTTTATAAGCCCTGCAGACAGGTACAAAGTTTCCACTAGTGATTCTGAGCTTAAGGCTCAACTGCCCTTGCCTCTTGGTTCATTAGTGCATTCTGCAGCTGGACTGTAGAACAGTCCCCCTTGCCAGAACTGGAACAGGTCAGTGAAATCAGAGCAGCTCTCTGATGCTGGAGGTCATTCCATGGCTCTGCTTCAGCAGCAGTGTTGCCATGGAGTGGCTTCTATTTTTTTTTTTTTTTAATGGATCTTTGTTTTTGTCCTTTTCCCCTTAAAATATATGTTGTGAAATTCATTAAAATAATTTGGTATGGTTAGGAAGTAGACTGACAGCAATGTCCTCCATCTCTGTCCAGTTCTATCAGTTCTAGATTTCTCTGCCTTATGTATACATAGGTTTTATGCACATCTTCAGCTTCTTTTATTCCCCTAATTTACTGTCAGACCACTGAGCTGTCATGTAAATTACTCTCTTCAACAAGAACTGAATGAGAGATGGAGAGGCTGGGTTTCTACCTTCTGTTATTATTAATTTAAATGATCTTTCTGTTCCAAAAAACCCCAGAAACTAATAGTTCCAATTTATACACATATCTATTTCAATAAGGTTGATGGTGAGTATTTCAAATAAGACTAGTAGGAAAACTCTTTAAAGCAGCACATGCCATTAGATTCTGTAAAGCATTTCCTGACAGTGTAGAGAGGAACAAAGTGTTTACAGATAAACACTTAATAATTTGAAACTGGATGTAGTTTAGTCTAACACTGTTCTGTCCATGGGACTTGGATAGATACTTTTTGACAAGGTATTCTCTGTCATGTGGTTCAGGAACTTGTTGCATCAGAATAATGAAGATGTACACAGCTGGAAATAGACACCTGCATATGGTGAATTTTTCATGTTTATCATTGTCTGCTATTTTACTAGAAACTTTGCTGCCATAATAAAGCAGACACCCAAAAAAACCAACCAACCAAAGAAACCAAAAAATACACACACTAAAAACCCCAAAAAAAACCCAACAGAAAACCCCCAAGAAACAACAACAAAAGCCTCAGTATTTTAACCTTTTTAACATAATTTGTTTGTTTTAACAAAACTAATTACCTACATTATGTGGAACTTGACATTGGCATTGAAGAGAACAGGGAATGGGAAAAAGCCACAGGTTGTTATGAAATTCAGCTTCATGTACTTATCGAAGTGACCTTTCAGAACTGATAAAAGCCCGTGCTGAGCGCTTTTGAAAATTCCCACAGAAAAGAACATATCTTGTGTACCAATAAATAAATGTCTAGCAAAAAGGTTTGAAACATTAAAATTACTGTAATATGAAATATTGAAGCCACAGGCTGAATCTTTCATATTGGCTGACATTCTGAACCAAAGGAAACTCAAAGATTAATTTGATGTACAAATTCTAGAAGGAGGACATTTAAAAACAAAATTCTTTATTTCCCCCTCAATTTTGAATGAACATTCTACAGTCCTAGAGTTCAGAACAAATACACATAATCATTGAGAGCTAAGAGCTATGATGAAGGTCCTGAAAAATATTCCTGGATTTTTTCTTTAATTTTTGATTGATGGATTTCTGTAAATAGCTCTTTTCTTACTTCATTTCTGGTATCAGAAATTTTGGAATTAATTTTTGACATTTAAAAATTTAAAGTTTAAAATTCTTAATTAAAAGTAATCCCCAGAACATTAATTCCAGGGTTTTTGTTTTATATTTCCCAAATAAAATGTTTTCTTCAAACATATAAAGAAAACCCTTTACTGTATTCACCCATCCTCACTTGGAGATATTTTCTGTTATTCTTTCCCCTCCAAACTCAAACATGACAAAACATGACAATTAAATTAGACTTCTATACAACATAGCTTTAGTGGTGAATGCCAAAATATAACTAAAATTTTTAAAATAATCTCTAAATTTGTCTCCTCTTGTATTGAATAACTTACTCTAATTTCATTGCAAGACATTTTATTGACTCCTTCATAAAGAGAAATTCTGAATTAAATTAAATTTGACATTCAAATAGCAAGTCATGCTGTTTTCTGAATGTAATATCACTAAGAGGTCTGGGTAAGGCAAGGACAGACTGCATTTCTAAGAGAACAGTAGAAACTAGTTTCTACTAATACTTCTATTACAGCAAAGAGGGAAGAGAAAGGAATATGTTAGAGTCACTCTATAAGGGAGGAATTGATGCTCTGGGAAATTATGATTCAGTGAAGTTAGAAAAAAATGTACTTGTCAAACCAACAAATTATATTCTGTGCATCATTCTAGTGCACAAAATAGAGTAAAAGCTTCCAATTCTGATGTATCTGTGCTTTTGTCAAGCTACAGTTAGCTCAGCAAATATTTGAGGACCATTTCAGTAGAAGGTTAAAGGCAGATGCTTTGTGAAAAGCTGTGTCTCAGCAGATTTCTAATTTGGAGCAAAAATGAAGAGGAAAGAACAGATGGAGTAGAAGACTTACAATGGTTATGGTGGACAAAATGTAATTTATATTTAAACAATTAAACATTTTGAATGGACTTTCTTAATTAACTTCCAGTGCACAGCAGTAAGTACTGTAGGAGGAGTTATCAGTAGTTTCCTGTGATTTATGAGCTGTGTATGAAAAGGTAATATTCAGAGAGTGGCATTGCAATAGCTACATGTGCGTGTGAGGATAACACTGGCTGCACTTCCAAAGAATGAGTAAAAGTGATCTATTAATTCTTGGAGACAGCTCGTTGTTCTTTTTGCATAATTTAATTAAACTACATCCAAATATAATGGAAATCTTGCTAATTGGCTCTAGGAACTTGCTGAGCAAGACTTACATCCTATTGTTAACATTCGGGTTATTTCCTTTGAATACTTTTTCTGAGCATGGGATCTACAGAGCAGCTGCATTTGGATTTCTTTGTGGGTTTCTGTCACAGACATCTTTTATGAAAAATCCTTTCCTTAGGATTTTTCCTCCTGAGAAGCTGAGAGGCCTCAGGAACAAAATGTAAACATTGATTATCTGCTGCTGTGAAATGCAACAGATGGATCTTTGATGGGCCTATGTTGGATGTTTGTAATTCATGGCCAATCACAGCCCAGATGGCTCAGACAGAGAGCCGAGACACAAGCCTTTGTTATCATTCTTTGCTATTCTATTCTTAGCCAGCCTTCTGAGGAAACCTTTTTTTCTATTCTTTTAGTATAGTTTTAATGTCATATATATCATAAAATAATAAATCAAGCCTTCTGAAACATGGAGTCAGATCCTTGTCTCTTCCCTTATCCCAGAACCCCTGTGAACACCATCACAGGTTTCTTTTTGCTAATGTTCAAAGGGCCATGTGCTGCATCAGGGGTATAGATAGATCACTTCCACAAGTATTATCCTTCTTGACACACCTTATGTAATAATGTACTTCCACAGTTACAAAATTCAGATTATGCACAGTAACCTAACGGGCCAGACGTTTTATGGCCCTTGTCCCATGCTTCCTTTCTGTGCTACTTTGGGAACATCACCATTCCTGGTTGCTGGTACTGCCTGGATGGCCCATCTTTCATCCAAATCTCCGTGAGACTCCCTGTACTAAACATTTCTGAATATCAGCTTTTCTGCTGCTCCAGCTAGTCCTTTTCCCTCTCATTGTTTAACTGATGAGTTTTATCTTGAGACAAAATCCCTCTGATTCCTCAGTGCTTCAGCTGCCTACAGTCTCACCCCTAACTTAGTGTCTACAGGCTGTGCATCCTCCTCTTCAAATGGCCTCATGGACACCCTACCCTGAGAGGTGAGTCTGAGCTCTGTAAGGAGAAAATGCTGAATCACACCTGTGAGGATGGTGCAGCAGAAGCAAATGTTTTTGGGAGTGAGGAATAAGTTATTCTCTCCCTGAGTCAGCTGTGGAAAATTGAAAATACAGAATCAGCTACATCCAAAGCTTGAACATTTTCCAGGTCATTCACACTGATATAACAGACAGTACCTCCTTCTTAGAGTTCTTGGAAAGAACTGAGAGAAATTTAAGTCTGGAAAGAGTTAAAAAATTGATTTAGGGGAAAAAGAGAAAGAATAACAAAAAGGGTAATAAAGAATTTCACTGAAACCTTGTGTGCCCAGTGGGATATAGTCAATGATTACTGTCCTGGTAGCCTGGAAACCTGTAGCATCTATACATACATAGATTTATGGGTAAAAGTGAAACCATTTTACACACACACACACACACACACATTATATAAAATTGTATGATGTAGCATTCTAATTCATATTATGATGGTTTAAATATATATTCATATATGTTTATATTCATATCTTGCATCCAGATTATAATCAAGCTTCAAGGGTGATGTGCCAGGACAAATGCAATGAACACTGGGTAAAAGACAAGAACTGAAAATTTCTTTTTAACAACAATAAAATGCAAGTACTATGTGCACATAGTTCAGGATATCTGGAGATCTGAACAGTGGCCACATTCTTATTTCAGCAGCAGATCCTTGTTTTCATCATGGTCTTGTCTATAACACACAGACATCTTCACCCATGTCTATCACACACATTTCTATGCACATAAAATTAGTAGTCTAAATATTATTCTACTAAGCTGTCAAGGTTACATTCCCACAGTGATTAGTAGTGAGTTTAATGATGAATAAACTTTTACTGATTGGTGTTTACAGCAATGGGAACAGTGGTGTCATTCTGTACTTAGACTTTCAAAACATCAGATATCTTTTTGTGCCTGCACTTTTGGTGGTTCCAGTTCCCAATGCCAGTTCTCACTGAATGGCCTCCAAGCTGCAGTTACCTGGCAACAAACATTTTATTCAAATAGTCTAGTAACAACCACACTCATGTTGCAGGATCCTGGAGCATCTGACTGGGAAAAAAATATTGATCTGTGAGAATATAGATGCACATAAAGTTATTAATACCTTTTAGTTAGGACATTGTTACATTATCAAAATTGGTTCAGAGCAATCAGTCCCCTCTTCCATATGATATGTTCACATTACTGTCATGAGTCCAACCAAGCTGCACACTCCTGAACCTGCCTCATCTCATTATTGCCACTGGCCCCTTGATAAAGCTCCTGATGTTGGGTATCTCTTCATCAAATTTTTAAAAAATTACTAGTCACAAGTAATTTTGCTGAAATACACAAATATGTTTCCATAAATATAAAACCTTTTTAAAAGTGATGATAAAAACATTTGCATTATTCACAATACAATAATTGTATGGAATACCACACATAATACAGTTCTTAAGAATCAGCTTCTGATTTCTCAAAATCCATCTCAACATTTATATTTACCTTTCCATATACATATTCTAAAGTGGTGATGAGAATACTGGTTTTGTATTTGATATGTAGAGTAAAATTCCTATTTTTATGGATTTGTTCATTTGTTACAGGTATCCTTGAGTTCTCCAGGTTTCAGGAGGTGGGACATGAATGCCCTAAAACCTCTTGCTCAGCCATGGACTGACAGCAAGAGCTTGTGCTGGAAGCCTTTCCAGCAACTGGATCAACATGTTCAGCTTTAAACTTCATGGGGAGAGCGGGAAGAGGGATCATAAAGGGTAATTGGTTTCTCCCTTAAATGTGTATTCAATTACACAGTCGACTAGTACCAGCACAGAAACCTCTGTGTTTGATTAGGCATTTCTGAGATGCAGAATCCCTGCCAGGATGCCCTTCCTTTTATTGTGGCATGAAATATCCTGAAGCTTTTTTCATAGTTGCCTTGTCCACTGATTACAGGTTTGATTCATGAAGATAAGGCTTCCTTTCTTCTCTTTCCTTTCATTTTTAAATTCTTTATTTTTTCTTTTTTTTTTTTTAATTTTCTTTTATTTTAATAAATGGCATTAAATAACCAGAGATTCCTGCAGTTAGTACATAGAACTTTCTATTGATTTATGGGGTTTTTTTCCCCTTTTTAACTGCAGAATTTTCTAATTACCACTTCCTCAAAATATGATTTATACAAAACACAATTGCATTTATTGTTAGACATTTTCAAATATCCAGAAGTACCACTTCTGTTTTTATCATCTTTACCCGAGGTTTCAATAAAATCCCGTATTATTTTAAAGTTTTTGTGCTCTAATTTGAAGACATTCTACAGTGGACAAAGACCAATATATCTCTCAGAACTTTTGAATCCATTTTCTCCTTACTATTCTTAAGGGCAGTACTTATATTGTTATCTGGTATATAACACAATTGGAAGCATTTTGATGCTATGTCTTTAAGCAACTGAGGCTGGTGGCTGAGGAAAAGATGTTGCAATTTTATTTGAGATGATCTGTGTTTCTGAGCAATTAGGTTTATAGAAATCTGTATTTTGTGGTGATTTTAGGAGCTTTTAAAAATTATACTATAATAAAACCTTTTGCATTAGGATTAAAAAAATTAGTAGAAAAGGCTTGTGGTTATTCTCCTCTGCCTATGGGGCATGAGCAATGGAGTGAGCGCTGATGAGGTATCTAGGGATGAGACACAGGGAATTCTTCAGATAAGCACACACTGCTTCCAGTTTAGTGCTAGACCATTTTACACAGCTGGAAGGCAAAGGAAGTCTGTCCATCTCACAAGTCACTTAGGAATGCTTTCCACTTCAATGAAAATTGTTATGTGTGTGAAAAAGTGTTACTTCAAAACAGCCCCAAACCCCTCCAAAACAGCAACAAGAAACTCTAGTTCTGTTAAGTTCTTTGTAGCTAAATAGATGTAATTGCAGTATTAAATTCTCAGGCAGGCTGGGGTTTTTTTGAAGACCCTTTCTGAAATCTGTCCATATTTCTTGATGTACACATTATGTAATTTCTTATCTGGTACTTTGAATGTTTCAGGGACACAAAATCAATTTTTTCGAAGTTGTAAAGGCCAGAACATCAGGCTTCAGCATACTTAAATGCTGTACAGTCCATTGGTGAAATTGCAATAAAACTAAACATCAAAATAAAACTTATGTAAAAGTTAATAAGCTTAGCGTGCAAGATACTTTCAAGCATTTAGAGAAATTGCATTACCAGAAGCCATGATCACTATAAAGCCACTATCCTCATTAAAGACTTTGAGGAGGATATGAGCTTTTTCAAGCAGGTTTCCTCATTATAATTCTTACAGTGTATGTGAGTAGCTTAAACATTTGCCTTATCACAGAAAAGCAGTGGAAACTTTAAAGTCTGCATTTGATACTACCATGGATTTACATGGTGCCAGAACATTATTACTTGGTGTGAAAGACCAATGGCCTGAATGAGGAAATCAATTGACTTTCTCAGGCTTTCATGTGTCCAGGATTGTCATGGAGAGTTGTTAGCAATGCACCATTTATTTTCTTTTGAAACCTGAGGTTGTGTATTGGGTCTGTCTGGGTTGGAATTAACTTCTTTTACATCATTATGTTGGAGGGGGTTCATATATGTGGCTAAAGCAGTCTTACTAATTTGCCAAAATTCTAGGCTTTGGTGGCACCTAAGTGTGGCCCTCCATTACCTGAAGGGAGCCCACAAGAAAAATGGAATGGACTTTTTACAGGGGAGCCTTGAGTGACAGGGCAAGGGGGAATGGCTTCAAACTGAGAGAGAGCAGGTTTAGATCAGATATTAGGAAGAAATTCTTTACTGTGATGGTGGTGAGGCCCTGGCACAGGTTATCCAGAGATGCTGTGGATGTCCCATCCTGGAAGGGTCCAAGGACCCCTCTGAGCAAGCTGGGATCATGGAAGTTGATAAAGGAACAAGGTCAACATTCTGAAGGAATTAATGATTTTTAAGGTCCCTTCCAGCTCAAACCACTCTACTATTTTATGATTTCTGCTACTGCTGAGCAGTGCCAAGACTTTCTCTTTTACCCACTCTGCCCCCAGAGTTGTCTGGGAATGGGCAAGTAATTGGGAGAGGACAAAGCCCAAAGGCACATGCCATAATATTTGACATCATGCATAGGTAAAGGGAAAAGGCAAGGAGGATGTCCTTGTTTATGGTGTTTGTCTGTAAGGTGTGCTGAGGCCATGATTTCCAGGATGTGGTTGGTCATCTGCCCTCTGATGTAGGGATGCACATATCAACACTGCTGGGATTGCTGAATTTTCCTGAAGAGAAGAAAATTACTTTATTAGCATTGATGAATAAGTAGGCCTTTCCAGGATGGTCATGGATCTAGTTACATTTGTCTATGTGATACACTGGCAGCATCTCAAAATTTTCCTTATTCAGAAGCTGAAGTTTCTGGCTGTTAGTTCAAACCCCTGTGTGATAACTTGGTTTGTATTGCCAAATACTTAACACCAATCTGTGCTCCGGACCTTGACTTCTTGTTACAATTCTTCAGCCTCTTATTTGATAACAACAACAGAAGAAACTAAATGAATAAGCAAAGTTGACTCTTACCCAAACAAAATTTGTGGAGGTTTTTCGTAAAAAAATCTGCGAGATTGAATTTGTAATAGTAAATGCATCAGACTCCTTGGTGTCAGAAGAACTGACTTAAGAAAACAGATGATCATGTTATGCTCTGAATAATCAAAATATTGTTATGGCCAAAAGAGAACAATTATATATATATATATATATGTATAAATGTGAAATTACAGTTTCGTTTTAGACCAATGACTGCTTTTACAGTCTAATAGTGAAACTATTATGTAACTTACAATAATAACAATACTCATAAGTAAAATTGATACAGGAAAAAAACATTAAGAACTTTAAAATCATTATACGTTAAAAGCTACTAAATATTGCATATAGGCAAAATCTTACAAAAGGAAGGCCTTGTAAAGCCATGGCTCAGACCAGTTACTTTGGCTAAGTAGGAAAGGACTATGGGAAAGTGACTCAGCTGAATTAGAGATAGAAAAGTTCTAGAACCATTTTGTGTTCACATCGTGCTGTATGGTGGTTGATTGGATTATGTTTGCTGTGATTTAAAGCTATGCAACTGAGAAAGACCTGGCTGCTTAAAAAGCCTGGATTTTTGCAATAAAGCAGCTCTCCTTTGCACCTGCCTGGGGACTCTGTGTAGGTCTGCTTCCTACAAACAACACTTGTTTATTACACAAATAATACCTGTTTCCTCTTGTATTCAGCACACTCTTCCAATGTCCCTCTGGGCACTGAACCCTCTGCCTCCATCAGGGATACCAGAGCCAACGCACCTGATGCAGCCAGGGGGAAAAGAGGCACCATGAGGAGCAGACCTGCTCTGAGCAGATGAGGAAGGATGAGGGAGGGAAGAGGCCACAATCCCAGAGGAAAGAATGGTCTAAAGGTCACTGCAATGTCTGAAAGGCCAACAGTTATGATTCAGATCAAAAGCAGAATAAATCTGGCTGTGGAACTAGGTTGTTGGTTTCAGAACTAGGTGAAACTAAGTTGTGGAACTTGGTTTTTGGGGGTTTTTTGGGAGTTTTTGGATTTTTTTTTCTGATTTTTGCTGGGTTTTTTGTTTGTTTACTCGGGTTATTTGGGGATTTTTCAGGTTTTCGGGGATTTTTTTGGGTTTTTTTGCATTTCAAGTATAAATTGAAGGCAAAGTTTGTGGCAAATACTTGTAGCTGAAGACTAATTCAGAACAGGCCCTTAGAGAGTAAAACAAATAATCTTCACACAGTAAAGCCTAATGACATCAAAAGAACACAAATACGAGTTTATTTTGGTTTTCTGATGAACTGAAATCCCATCAAATAGTCTTGCTTTATCTTTGCAGCTATCTCAGAGAAAATACCCAGGGAAAATTTACTCAGGAACAGCTGCTATTATTTTAAATCTGGTTTTATCTAATCTTGAATGATTCTAAATGGTTTTCCATAAGGTAAATGTATTTGAATTAAAGCTACCTCATATCTCATATTTCCTTTGGTGCAGCAGAGTAAAAATTTGCCTTATTTTTTCTGGCATTGAAGCAACGTGTCGAAACAAAGCATTATTTATAGAATGCTCAAAGGCACAAAATATTTTGGAATACAAATTAAAAAATAAATTTTGGTTACACCTCTGTAGATTCTTCATGCTAGCTTCATCTATCTGTCAGAGAAAAGAAAAATCATCAAAGCAAAAACTGCAGAACCCCTTGCTGCCCTTTTGCCTTCCTCCCTCTGCAGATTTTTTTGCCTGTTCATCAGTATTGTGCATGCACCAACTTGGCAGGCTGTTCCTGCTCCTTCAAAACTCTGGCTTAGGCTCAAATGGGCCAATTTTTACATCTCTTTTTGTCCCGCTCCAACCTGAATGATACCAGACAAATAAGGTTTATCCCCGCTGATTATGGAGATATTATTTTCTTTGCTGGTTTGAGTGGTGACATTACAAAAGATTGGCTTATATTTCCTTCAGATTGTGTCAGTTGTAGTCTCAATTGTAGTTTTATCTGAAGAAAATAGTTAAATCACTGTACCTATCTCCAAGAGATTCTCATCACATACATAAATATAATATAGGCTTTTCAGAATTTACCATAATAGATTAAATTTGTTGTTTATTCTTACTTGCCAGTAATAAAAAACCACTGTGAAATAACTTTGAGTTTGTGTTATTTTTTTGTCTCCAGCAAGAAAACTGCAGCATACCCAGGTCCTTGCACAGAGATACATTTAGCATTTTAAACTTTAACCCAAAACTTTCTCTGGAGGATTTTGGGGTATAAGCAAACAACTATACCAAGCCTTGAAAGAGAAGCCTTTTCTATTGCATTTGATCTCTCTCACCACTGTTTTAAAATGTAGCATTTTACTGATTATAGATGTACTTGTAACTGTTGGGGGCTATTGTACAAATAGGATTTTGAATGAATATTGTATGAATAGGAAACAGAAATGGCTGTTTAGTCCCTCTGCAACCTAATTTATCGCTGAAATTTGAAGGTTTAGAATTTCCATTTATCTAGACAGGAATGAATTCACCTAGGTGACCTCAGTTGCTCTGATGAAAAATATATTTATATATTTCTATCATATTTATTATTTATTAGAGACTGCAAAAAAGGTTGAATCAGAACAGATCAGACACATAATCTTTAGAGATTGTACAGGCTGATTCAAAATAATTCCCATCTCTTGAACTCTCTAAAGTAGAACTTCTTCCTTGGGGAAACTGACAACTAGACAAAACCTCAAACTTCTGGAAATTTCCTTTTCATCTGACATCCTATAGTTTCCTTACTTTCACAAAATATAAAGTGTCAGACCTCTGAATGTGAAGCCAAGCAAATATCTAACAGCTTCAATACGGCAACAAAAATATCGTATAAAAATGAAAGCAATCAAAAGTCTCTCAAGTGACTCTATCTGTGGAAAACAAGTTTACTTCCTCAGATATGGGCAGAAACTGGATGAGAACTCCCAAAAGTGAAGTCAAGCTCTCCAATTTTATGGCTCTTACTTCTAGAATTCTTGTTAGAGGACAGGCAATTCTATTCTGCACTGAAATTCACCTCTAAACTTCTAAACCACTGCACAATTTTGGCACGTGTGGTAGGCCAGAGGAAAAGTGATCCTTTACTGGTGAGGTTGTAAAGAGGAAGGGTTTCTAGGTGATTAGCCTGAATTAGGCTACTTGTTATATCATCCTAGTTCTCTAAAACAAAGCTGCAAAACAGTGCAGTGGTCCTTTCACAGTAATATCATATAAATGCAGAGTGACCATGAGTCTCCAGTATTGGATGTCTCTTCCCTCTCTATGAAATATTGGTGTCCTGTTCTCAGGTGCCCATCCTATTTGGATAGAATCTAGTACATTTCATAAACTGAAAACTAGCCCAGATTAAAATAAATACTTGCTTAAAAAAAAGAAAAACAGAAGAAGAAAAAAGAAAAACACAAGAAAAGAGGATCAAATGCCTCTAAACCTCTAAACACCAAATGAGGTACTCATGGAAAGTAGAGGATCAAACCAAAAGCATAATGTCAGAAGTTTCTAATACATTGTGTTGCCTAGATCAGTAATTCTCCTATTTTTTTTTTTTTTTTTTGGGATTAAAATGAGTTATTGTGTACATAAGAAATTCTCCTTTTAAATGATCTTGTCTTTTCAAGGGCTAAGAAAGTTAGAATTCACAGAGATAGTTTGCCCAAACAATGTAGTTTATTGTTTGGAATAGTGGCACAAGGGGTTTGTATTGATCCAAGAAGGCAAATTGTAAGGTAAGCCCAACTCCACAGCACTAAAAAAATAATCTCAGAGAAGGATGTATGCTTTAACCAGCCTTAAAATAACTGGAAGGATTATTTTTGGAGAGCCTGTTGACTTCAGAAGATAGGCACAGCCTGGGCACCTTCCTTTAGGCAGCTAAAATTAAATAAGAAAAATCTGACCTTGAAAAAGAAAGGCGAGGTACAAGGGAGGGCAAAGGGCTCTTTCCTCCTCTATATTTGGCCAGAATGTGGAGGTCTGGCATCTTATATACCCTGTTTATAATGAGTCCCAAATCATTGACATAAAAATAAAGAAAATAATACCTTAATACTCAGAACAAGATGAACAGAACAGTAGGCAAAGCCAAATAGTTCTCTTCTTATGCAGATGAAATGATAAATCTGAAACCGTTTGCTTTGGCTTTTTCTCCAACACAATGTCAAATTGACAGTTTCCTTCTAAACACGCTGATTTTTACCAAAACTGTGTTTTCAAATGAAGACTTTTCTATCCTTTTATGACAGAATCACAGAACCATAGAATATTCCGAGTTGGAAGAGATCCACAAGGATCACTGTGAACAGCTCCTGGCCCTGCACAGGACCATCCCCAAGCGTCACACCATGTGCCTGATGCATTGTCCCAACACTTCTTGAATTCTCTCAGGTGGGGTCCTGTGACTACTGCCCTGAGGATCCTGGCTTTCTTTATGATTTCAATTATCCTTTCTGTATTTCCCAGATTCTGGATGTTTTTGGCTGGTTGGTTGGTTGGTTTGGATTTTATGTTTTATCCAAGTTTTTTTGTAATTTATAATCTAATTTATAAGTATGGAGTATGCCATTAATTAAAGTGCACTTTCTTCCTCCAGCTTCCCTCCCCCAAATTCTGACATTTATTTTTTAAAAGATTATGTAAAGGAAAAGGAACATTTCACTATAATTGATTCCTTGTTACACCAAACATCATTATCCAATATATAATTTATTCAAATTTGGGACCAAAGTAAATACAAGACTTCTGTCCAGGAAAATGCAATCTCTTTCTCTGTTTCCTTTTTTCTTATTTTTTCCTCATTATCAGCTACATATTGGAATTAATTACATTTCCTTTTTGTTAAACCTGTATTCATGGTTGTCTCTATTGTTATATGGATAGTGAAATTAAATATAAGAATCCACATCTCCTTTGCCATCTCCTTGTGTCTTGCAAATAAAGTTCATCTTCAAAAAAACTGTTGTAGGAAAAGTTGGATTAACTGCAGAGAAGAGTCTAATTAATTAGAATTTTTAAAGAAATATTGCCATGTTGAAGAAAGAGAATTTGAAAGACTTTCTGTGGATCCAGGATTTTACCCTTCAAACATCACATGGAGTCATCTTAAGAATTGCTGGAACTGCAATGATGATCATAATGACAATATTAAGACAAAAGCCTACTCAAGTTTTCATAATTTTTCAAGCTATATAAGAAGAAAACTCAAATTATCTCTAGAAATGTGTTCTTGGGAGGGAAAATTCTTACACATCCCTTTGGGTTTGGGGCAATAGAGCTTGTGTTAAATTTTGGAGTTCATAAATACTGCAAGGTCAAGTAAAAATCATAGAACAAACTGGAACAAAAACCAAGGAAAATTAAATTAAACTGTGTTGTTTGAACTACACCTGTCCACTAACAAACTGTATGATGTGAGTTAACAGAATATTGCCATAGGAAATGAAATACATAATCACATATAACAGCCAACTAGACCTTCAAAATATGTAATAGTAATAATAAAACCAATAACAACAACAATAATAAAATATATATTTTTAAAATCCTCCTTATTTTTATAGTGATGCATTTCCTGTATGAAATGCTGCTTCCAGTAAGTATTTCTTTCATTAAAAATCTCATTTACAATTATCAAGCCTCGTTTCTGCTCTAGAAAAGCCTCCATGAATCTTCAGCTGATTTGAGGCCATAAGCTGCCCATGAGCCCATCTTAGTTGTAGTTTTTGCTTTTGTCTGGCTAAACATTTTTGGTTTTCTGAATATCTGGGGTTTCTGACTGCAATTAATACAGCTTCCTACCAAAAAACCCCAAATCAAAACAACCATTTTAAACAGCAATTTAAAGCTTCACAAAGTTTTTGTCTTCCTTTAATTATGAGACCATTTTTTAGTCTATTTTTTTTAAATTCTAAGATTCCAGCCATTTAATGACATAAGGTTGGCCCATAATTCAGCCTTTTAAACTTCTGCATCCTATTGAATTGTAAAATACTCCCCTATTCACCAACACTTTCTGAATTTAGAAATCCTCCTAAATACAGTGCAATAAAAGTTGTAATTTGGGCATGTACAACGTTTACATTCAGATACTTTTGTCTCTAGCATATGTCATATAATACATAGGGATGCAAATGAAGTCATCTGGAAAAAAGGAATCAAGAGGAATTCATAGAGAAGCCATTACTTGTAGTATTTCTATGACACATAAAAGTTCAGACAAGGGGAAGAATGGTCTCAAATGACAAATGTAAAAATATTTTAGGCTTGAGGCACAATATCATTTTACATAATTTTCATCCTTAAAGCATTAATTAATGAAAATATGTCTTTGCTGATGGGGTAATTGTTTCCATGATCCTTACTCATAATCCTTACTCCTTGTCTCTCAAAACTGTATTTTCATTTTTTTGTTTATTGTCCTCATTTTGGTATCCCTTTGTTGAACGAAAATTCCATATATTCCATAATTTTTATTGTGCAATATCTCATGATTGTTCCAATGTGCTCACATGCTGTCCAAGCCCTTTCTTTGTGCCATTGAGTTTAAATAAGCACTGTTGCTTTCTGGGTTTGGAGCCAGTTTGCACATAAGAGGTGTGATGGCTGTATCAGAAGTGCTGTTTGTGGAGAGGTTTGTGTTTATTTGGAAATGGTTGCAGATGGTTGCATTCCATATCATACACATTTTGCCTATGCCTAAATACTCTCTGTAGTCATGGTCTTATTAGAGAAATGATGTTTAGCTGCCACCTATTTCAAACCTCAGAAACCTCGTAATGAAGGAATGAAATATTGAGTCTTTCCTAGATGATGTAATAATAACTAAGTGAAGATTGTAGGTGGAGAATGTATATTGACTTCCCTGAGCTAAAGTGGATGAAAAAGAACAGCTCAGCTTTCAGTAAGACATATTCTTGAGATTATTATAATGTTTATAATCCTACATTTACATAACCATGCAGGAACAGAAATGTCTGTCCATACCAAGTAAAAAACACACTGTACACTTCCTTCCCTGCAGGATGTTGCTTAAATGGTAGTTAACTGAAGTTTCTTCACAAATGTTCTCCCTCCAAAAATTGCCCTGTGGGACTCTTCCAACTTTCTTTTTTCTCTCCAATTTGAAATTAACTGGAGGTTTAAAGATTCCACAGTAATTGCCATAATGTTTATGACAACATGCATCAGTGATGCCTGTAATGCTGAAGTAATATATTAATGCAGAGAAGAAACTAAACAAGATTCTCAGCTTTATCACAAAGACTTGAAGAATTATCACAAGTACTTGAAGAAATAATAGTTTTGCATCTCAGAATAATGACTGAGTAAAGAAACACTGGTTTGAGAACTCCCACCCATTCCCTGGTTTAGACTGTGTTCCCACTTGCAGGTGTCTGCAACCTCCTGACAAGTCTGAATCTAGTCACAAGAAATTTATCTAAGCTTCAGTTACATACACCTTCAAAAGTAGTAAAGTAGTGAAATAAGTTACTGTGGACAAAAGTTGTGGTTTTGCAGCGTAAGGTGCTCCCTTTAAAGTGCCACTCTTGGTGCCTTGGCTGTATTTTGAATATTTTCAAGCAGTTCATTTGGGCTGCTCCTACCCTTTCTGGCTGAATACACCCCTCTCTCTATGATCAGGCAGCCAACAAGCTAATAGAATGCAATTTGTGCTGCACATAATTATCTGGATGGGAGACTCCCATGCTTGTGTTCTCTAATGGAGAGCTGGATTATGTAGCTTTATTATTCAAAGCAAATGGGAACATGAGTTACATGCTGTGTAACTGAACTGAGTACGGCCCATAGGTTCAGCCTGGTGCTTATGAAGTGGCCTGCCATAGTTAACTCTCTTGTAAAATAGGATTTATAATGGAATCATTTAAACTGGGAACTCCAATTTATCCCCATCTACCAGTAGCTATGAAAATATGGTCACATGGCAGACTGTTAGAACAGAAAAAAGGCCCAGCAGCATACATTGCAGCACATATCCTTTCATATGCCTAATGCAATAAGGCTTTAACAGTTAAGTCATTGTTTTTTATAGTATTTTTTGATAGGGTAAATCTAAGAATGTACCCTAGTTTTTGCTGACCTGTCTACTTTGTACATATTGTCACAGAATTAATGAGATTTATATATAATCAATCTTTGAAGGAGCCTCTTAAAATAAATAGTTGCAAAATGAAAGCAGAGTCAGACAGCATATTTTTCCTTTTAATATTTTTTTTAGATGACATGCTGATAACAACTATCTTTATTTGGTGTCCACATACACTCACAGCCTAAAGTAAAAGTGGTGCTGGAGGTAGAAGTGTCGGTGGAAAAGTGGCCACAGAAGGAAGACCTTGCTGGGATTTGATTTCTACAAAAATATATTTTATTTTATTTACACCCTTCTCCTTTTTCAGAGTCATACTCTAATCATATGCACCTTAAACAAATGCAACTATTGTTATGAAGTGACAATCTGTGTTTGGTATACCAAAAAAGTGTAAATTTAGATTAGAATAGATATAAAGCAAAAAATATTCTGAGGGTGATGAGACACTGGAACAGGTTGCCCAAATAACTTGTGGATGCCAAGCCATTGGAGGTCAGGTGGGATGGGGCTTCAAGCATCCTGGCCTAGTGGGAGATGACCATTTTCAAAGCAGGGGAGTTGGAATTAAACAAACTTTAAGGTCCCTTCCCAACCAAACCAAAATAAAAGAGATAAAATCAAATCTACAAATGATGGATAAGTAAAATAAGTTTTGGAAATGGGCTGAATTGGTATAGGAAAAAAGGTAGAGAAAAGATGTTTTAAAACAAGTGGGAAAAATATTAAGTATGAAAATACAAGTGTGAAAAGCACTGTGAAAGGAAAAAAAACAACTTTGAAATTAATGTTTCATAATTATTTTTCTTTCATTTGAAATATTCTGTATTTTTCCAGATTTTCAGTCAAAAAACAACAACTGCAAAAAGCATATTGTGCCAACACTATTACTATTATACACTCCAAAGTAAAATGAATTTTTGTATGTCAGAGGAGAGCCAGAACATAACTTGCAGGTTACCAGAAAGTGGTAAATCTCTCAGCAGTGGACACCAAACAACACAGAGCTGCTTGCCTCATGGCTAATGTTTTTCTTTTTAAATATTAATCTCTATCAGAGTGCTTTATAAATGCCTGGGTTCCACCTTTTGTTTGAGAGAATCGTGGGGCTAAAATGTGTACAACCCAGTCACATATTTTCCTTACTTTCATCAGATTGTTAAGTTCTGTCTGCTTGAAAAAGAATCTCAAAAAGAAAGGTAATGAGTTGAGCAAACTGGTTTGTAAAACTGACTATAAACTTGCTTCAAGAGATATGGCAATATAGGAAGGATTTGGTTTCTAGTTGGCTAACACCAAACTAATTTTAGGTTTATACCATCATTTTGTGTTTTAGTCAATAAGAAAATTGTTCTTTTTCTACTTGTTTCAAGAGATGAAGGAAAAATATCCTCTCTTCTTGCATGGTGTACAAGTATCTGCAGGGTAAGCAATGACTTGTCATGTACAGGATTAAACACTGAGAATCATATTGGAGCTGCAAATCCTTTTATTAATTATGGAAGATGTCAGTGCAAAAGTGTGTTATAAATGAATATAATGACATTTTTGGAACGTTCATTACTACTGTTAATGCTGAGAGCCTACTATATGAATTTATCATATATAATAGCTGACTCTATCACAAATCCAGTATTGAATGCTGAATTTATATCAGTCTTTTCCAGGCAGGAATTGTGCCATAATTGCATTACGGAATATATATGCTAACCTGGAAGGAGGCAAATCAAATTTATGTTTTAGTTTTTGAGAAGGTGAAATATCTATTTGTTTATTTTATCAAAGTATTGTTAGAAATCACATTTTTATGCATGGCTACAAGTTTTCTGTTTGGTGTTTAACAGGTATAGATAATCCCTTTTGACAAGTACAAGAAGGAGTAAGTGCTTTAGAACAAAGCATGTTTTTCTGTTAACAATATCCATATTTTTACACAAAGAAGCCACAGGTGTTTTTATATGCTACATAATCCAATGGTATTGATAAAAAATCAGTTCCTGCAATTAATCACGTTTCTTCTCAAACACAGAAAATGTGTATGTGTTTGATAGCACATGCACGTGACTGTGCCTTGAAAGAGGGAAAAGACAGGGAAATACATTAAATGACACTTCAGCTGAGGTGCAGCTACACTCTTTCCTGCACAGTTAATGGACCCATCCATGGGATCTGTGATATGGGATATGGCTTTGCTTTAGAATGTGCACTCATGTTACTACTGAAATTTTGAGTTAAGGTATCTAATGAAGCAAACTAGATTTTGTAACGACTTAAGGTTCTAATCTGTGCAATAAATTTAATTTGAGAAGAAATGCCAAAGCTTTAGCTCTGGCCTCTAATTGTCTGCATTTAGTAATTTACTTTGTTAAGGTTAGCAATTAAGTACACCCTTATTTTCTGTATTTCTTATTATCCTAGCAGCAGAATTCTTCTAACTCCATGCTGATACACTGAGACAATACTGACTCAGGAAGAAGCATGTCATTAGTTGCTTCTACAGTGTCACTTACTGCTGCTTCCTTGTGGATTCAGGATATCAAATGATTTTTTTTCCTCAGATTAGTCATTTAAATCACTGTTTCTGTTTCTAAGATGATAAATATTACACAAAATTTTCTGTCCAAGTATTAATAACCTGAAATTCCCCTCTTTCTGTAATACTTGAAACTACCTCATGTTTTAAAATTATTTGTGTCAAAAAAATGTGAAGACACAAGTCCAGCATTTTGTAAAGTTCAAATAATTTCAGCTGTATAGTTTAAATCCATTAAAAACAGAAGGGGTGCAGAATAGCACAAGATAGGGTTAGAACGAGGTCTTGTGGAAACTAGTAGAACATACAATTAGCAACTTGCAAAATCCACAGAACAGAATTGTGGGGTGTAGAGAGCAGGGAGTAATAAAACAAGAGTTCTGAAAAAATGCTTAAGATAGAATATTGTAAATTTCAGTGCCAAGCCAATTCTTGCTGATCACAATTACATGGAGTCAAGATTACCAGTAATGAATATGATCTCTTACACCTGAAAAAAAAGACTTCTTAGAGTAAACATGATGAAAATTTGGAGGGTTTGAACCATTTTCTTGAGTCAAAATTGAGAGAAAGCATAAAAAGAGAGACAGTGGAAGAAATGTTTAGAACTGAATGTGAAAATGAGTGTAAAGATTTTATTATTTACCTTGTCTGAAGAAATATGACTGGAGAAAGCAATTTCTTGACTTATCAAACAAGTATAATTTGCAATTTATGCCTTAAATAGCAACAAATTGCTTTTGGTCAATATGTAGTTATGCTGTCATTGCAATCTTGAAAAAAAAAGCACTAGAGAAACCATTTCATGAGGTCAGTTTGAATTGTAATAGAAGATATTAATTTTAAAATGACTTCTAGATATAAAGAGTAACTTCTGCTTGCATGTTAATAAGCCTATTTGTTATTAAATAATATATGATTAAGTTTGTGCTCCTGGATCTGACAGCAGATGAGAGTTTCCATTCATAAATTCTCTTACTCATGATGTTCCATTCAGAACCTGGACAGCTTTTCTGGCAATACAATGTAATAGTTAAGGTATCTATAAATGTTCTAGGTAAGTGCTTTGTCCCTTGTTACAGTCATAAAGGTATTTTACAAGTGAGTAGAGCAGATTATGGCTGTACTGCATGTTCCTGTAGCCTCCAAGAAGGTTTCCATTCCCTTTTTGGAGCTGCTGAGTTAATTGCAGCTAACAGGTAGGACATTGTAGGCTTCTACCATTGTAGAAGCACTACATACTTCATGGGGACACTAAGAGCAAAATTACTCACAGGAATTCAAGATCCAAGTACATCCTGTGGCATAATAACATTTTCTATCACACAGTTTACCATTTGATTTGCTTTCCTGATTTCTGTGGAGACAACATTTATGTAGAATTAACTTGTATGATTGCAATAATTTTTTTCTAAGTGGTAGTAGTCACTATTTAATACCAGGACTCCCTTCAAATCTTGTGCATCACTATATTTCTCTGTAGCAAATATTATCAATCATTTTATCAACAAGTCACTATTTATTGGTGAGCACCTCACTATTGCAGTAAGGTAGAAAAATCATGAAGAAAGGCTTCATAAAATCAAGCCTGATCTCCTGGAATCAGTGGCTGGCCTTGTCAAAGTTAACATTTTGCCAGTTCCCATGTGAAAGCAATCCTGGTGTGAGCAATTCCTTGGTATAACAAACTATTCCTGGATAAAAAAATAACTTGCACCTGCATAAACGGTTTTTGCACTGTTAGATAGAAAAAGGAAAACTACTTTTCACAAACAACTTCCCCGCATGTGCACACCGAGAGTTTGAGCGACCAATCAATAGAGAATAACAACTTGTTGCTAACCCATAAAGTAATTGGCAAGAAAACTACTTACCAATTGGAGTCCCAAACGAGGGCTGTAAAACTGTATAAAAAGGAGTTATGTGAATAAAGAAGGGCCTTTTTTCCACCATGAAGGAAATGGAGTCCTGTGTGATTTATTCCCATATTTCACCTTCATTTATGACCTTCATTTTATCACCTTGATGCCACAGTACTGTCAGACTGTACCTTTAGTAAGAGCTGATACTTGGTATGAGAAGAACTCTCTGTCTATTATCCTGGTGACAACAAAAGCTCTGTTCTTTGCTGGTTTTGCACCTTTCTTCTCCTCCTCCTTATTGTCAGTGATGGCAAATTGCGTGGAACAGTTTATTCCACACATGGAGCCCATGGAGGAGATCTGCATAATTCTTTTAGTGGTCAGCATGGGACAGAGGTGCCATTTAATTGGTTTTCTGATACCATAGCCTTACTGTCATGCAAAGCAGTCCCTCTCCTGTCAGCACTTGATGTTGTTCCTTTCCTCTGGTGCTACAGTTCCAGGGGCTCCTTTCAATGAAAAGTTATGTCCCTTCTTGGTTTGTATGCAACAAAAATATTAACAGTTTCAAATATAATGTCTTCAAAGACAAAAGAAAAGCTTAAAATGGGCTGGGGCAGGGAAGAGATTGAATTTTTGTATATTTCATAAATATAATGGTGGATATGAACAGCAGGAGTCACTTGAAGTGAAGGCTCAGGGATCTGCACTCTGCTCATCTCAGCTGATCCATCCTGAGGCTGTTGGGTGACAACACAATCAGAACCACAGGTGACAAGCATCATCAACTCCCACTAGTGTAGCCCATGAATTTGTTCTACATATGAACAAATAACATTTTTTCAAATTCTCTTGGGTTTGTAAAGCATTTTCAGTAACACAAATAATGTTCATTCTTAATAACATGTTTCATCATAGGAATTTTCTATAGATTGCAACTTTCTTACACTAGAAACAATAACCTAAAATCACTATGCTGGGAAATGGAGCTATGAATAAAATGCTATTGATTGCATTTCTTTAAATTAGGAAAAATAGTTATCTCAAAATTAATTGCCCAAGATTTTTTATCTCTCCTGTTACATGACATCAACATTAATTTCTCTTAATATTACAGTTTGTTTTCTGGTAGCACAGAATTTGACTGTTAAAGGGTGTGCAGTGTTTCAGTTATTCCCTTCCTTAATTATTGATCTTTGAAAATTTCCAAGCTTCCTGCTACATAAGACAATTACAGAACTGTGCCATATGCTTTATGCATATGCCAAGCATTTTGGAGAAGTTCTTAGTCTTGTGTTCTGCAGATCTGTGCAGAAAGTGCTACTCTGAGACTTGTGCAAATTGTTACAGCTGAAAAAAAAAGGTCTTCTAATTACAAAACAATAATGGAGCTGTGTTGGACTTCTTCAGGAAAGCCTGACACAGATGTGTGTGCAATGGAAGCCAGTTATTAATTGAGAGAATTCGCTCTGTCCTGCAAGCTGCTCCCAGCATGTGGACCCCATTGATTTCAGCTGGACTCTGCAAAGGCACAGTGCCTTCCAGCCAGATGGACCACTTTGCAGGGTCACAGATTAACCTTACCCTTTGAGTGAGAAAAAAAGTGACACAGGTACTTCATGATTCCAGCCTTCAATGCAGCGGTCACATCATCTCAATTTTTCACTATTTATTTTGTATTGTTATCATGCGAAAATTGCCCGTAATTCAGTGGGATTTTATTCAGGATGTTAAGAGCCAGATTCTCGAATAGTGAGTGTTCCTATGAGGTGAAATGAAATGTAACTAGCTATCAAATTCTCACTGCAAAATAGAATGGATTGAGGATTAAAACCTGTATCTCTTTTTTGTGCTGTAAAAAACCATGTCACAGTGGTTGGATGGTCAATTTAGTATCTGCTAAGGCTTTTTCTCTAAAAGCAGATTACATCCTCTATGAACTATGAAGAAAGGCACAGTAGAGAGTCCCAAAATCTCTGAACTGTCAGAAGTACTCACTCAGAAGAATCAAGGCTCTCTTGTTTATATTGAAGGTTAGGACAGTTGTGATACAAGGGATGGGCTTTCCTGACTTTGGCAACAACTCTGGTGCAGAGGCACTGCCCTCTATGTCATCCATCAATTGGCCTTCCCCATCCAGATCCCCATCCCTGTAGTACAGAAGAAGCTGGGAAGGTGTGGTGGTCAAGAAGAGGATTCACCTGCTGCCCTGAGTATGGATATGACTTCATTCACTCCATTCCTATAACTTTCACCCTCTGCCTGGTGGGAGGATAACACTGGATCTCCTTGATCCAGGGGGTTTTCTGGTAGCTGTTTCTGTTTCTGTCTCAGGGAGGGAAGCAAGGGAAACGCACATGATTCACCAGCCAAACTTTTATACAGGATCCCTGGTAGTTTTTCCCTTTTATTTCCTCTCATAGATCTGTCACCAGAGCAAATTCTTATGCTATTTTCTTTGCAAAACAGAAATTGTTTTGGGCAAGAAATCATCCCACCCACTGCAGTAACATATGTGTTACTCAGTGCTGCAAGATTTTACAGGTTTTATTATGTTTGCCTATAGCAACTTGATCTGTGTAAAATTTTCCAGCTTTATTAGTTTTACTTCAGTCCAGTTACTGGTTTTATTGGCAAGTTTCATGAGGAATCTTGATTTGTATGTCTGGTGATTTAATCAGAAAATATAGTGGAAAAAAAGGTAAGGAAATAATCCACCCTACTTTTTTTTTTTTTTAAGGCAATATATGAAGTCAATAGTTTTAAACTTATTTCCACTGATAAGAATTTCTATTAATTTGGGCATACAAACATTTTTTTTTTTTTAGAAATCAAAGCAGTAATTCTTAAGCTGTAAAATTACTGCTCTTTGTATGACTGCCTTCCATGACCTTCTGCCTTTATAGGCAGAAGATACCTCCCAGACTTTAGGGATTCTTTTATGTGACAAAAGTTTTCACATGAACTTCCAGGACACCTAAACACTGCCTAAGACTTTATTCAGTGGAAATAATAGTGATATGTTGGGCAAGAAACTTAAAACACACAATGCCCAAGGATGATCATAATTGTGATACACACAAAGATTATAGGTTGCCTCAGCATTTTGCTGTGATTTCTTGCAGGTTTTGTGCTGAGTCTGGCTGGGATAATGATAACTTTTTTCACAGGATCTTGTATCATGCTGTGATTTAGACTTGTGGCTAGAACAGTGTTGATAACACACTGATGTTTTCACTGCTGCTGAGCATCACTGGCACAGGCTTCAGGCTCTTCTGAACCAGCAGCTGTGCAGGTGTTTTGGTGCTGGTCTAGGTCAGCCCAGAAAAAAACTGTCTTTTTTAACAAACAACCACTGAATTCAAAATTGAAGGAATCCCAGGAGGTAATCCTGCCCAGCCTCTGCACAAAACAGAGTTGGGTCAGGGATCAAACCAAGTCATTCAGGGCTTTGTCCAGATGGTTCTTAAAACTTCCAAGGACGGAGGCTGTGCAGCCTCTCTGGCAACCTGCTTCTCTGATTGACTATTCTCAAAGGGAAAAGGGGATTTTTTTTGTGTCCAGATGGAATATCTTTTTCTCAGTTCATGCCAGCTGTCTCAGGTCAGCATGATGCATTGCTCAGTGAAGACTTTGTCTTCTCAATGACCACCCCACAGGGAGCTGTTAGGTCCCACTAAACTGCACCTCATCAAGGCTGAACAAGCTCATATCCCACAGCTTGGTGGGCCCCCACTGAACTTCCTCTTGTTTTCCAGGGTCTCTCTTGTAATGGGGAGGTCTGAACTGGACAGTGGTTGTGCAAAGAAAAATCATTCATGAACCAAATGAAAATGTACACCATTTTCTCCTCTGAGTGGCTAATACAGATGTTAAATAGGATAGGTTCCTTTGTATATCCTGAAGAAACTCCACGTGTTTATGGCCTTGAGCCAGACAAATCACGAAGCATTATTCTTTGAGACTGATTAAAGGACCCAATTTTTTTCACATCCATCTAGATGTATCCCCATCACCTGTCTAGACCACAATGTAGCATGCTGCTCACAATGAGGATGCTCTAAGGGACCACATGAAAAATCTACTTAAGTATTAAAAGACAGGCAACACCCACTGCCCTCCCCTCACCCACAGCTACTTCATCTTAAAAATAAACAGGTAAGTCCAGTATCCTCTACACTTGAAGAAAATAACACAAACCACAAAATAGAAGCTCCAGATTTCCTTTTGATATATTCTTCTGACTTTCCTTGTTGCCAGCTCCCATGACTATATTATTCAATTGAAAGTAAATATCAGGAATTCACTTTACTGGCTGTATAATGCCTTCTGAAAAACTGGTTTGGCTAGAGTGGCCTAAGACTAGATATAGCTTAAGCTTGCTATGGTATGTTACTTAGCCAAATATTTCCTAAATTTTAAGCAATATATGCAGGTCCAGTTGCAATACCAGTTTATTAATAATTGTGAATCACATGTGATACACAAAAGGGAGTTTGGACTCTGTCTTTGCACCATGTATGTATATGTGTTATATTTGCTGTAATAAGCCCTGGGAAATTAGTACTTCACAAAGATTTTCTGCAGCTTTAACCTTTGAGATAAAGTTTCTATGAAATTAGTAAAAGCAAAAAAGTCCTGCATTAAATTACTTTTGAAGTAATTTTTGCCTCTGAAGAAAAAGTGAAATAATAAACTAAATTTTTCTTCTTCAAAGTTAAGCAATAGATGGAGAGATTTTTCTATCATTATTCATTTACTCTAGGACTTTATATGAAAACCCTGTCAGAAGATTAATATTGTTTTCTTTTACAGCATGAAAGATATCATGCTGAAATCTTCCTTGATACCTCTTTCCCTTCATCCAACATTTGCCCTTGAGTAACTAATGAAGGAAGTTATGAGGGTTTTTTCATGTAGTAAAAAGACTCATTGTAAGTGTTCCTCACCTTGTTGCATTTTCTTGAACTTGAATCCGGCTGAAAATGTTTTATCATGTCATCATGGTTCTTGGGAAATTTTAATTGCAGAAAAGACAATGTACAGGGCATGTCCCAAGCCCAAAGCTGCCCAAGAAGCAGCCTAAGCTACTGTCTACATCTGAATCAGTTCATTCTATTTTTACATAAAAAACCATTACTTGATGCATCAAAGTCTTCACTTCGACAATACTCCATTATATAGCACATTCAAGGAATTTCTTTTTTGATTCTGCATTCGCAAAAGACATTGAGGGTAGGTGATTTTGTAGAATTTCTTTAAACTCAGCAACTTTTTTATTAGTTGATTTAACCAGAAAGTACCCCTAGGCCATAGCAATATTTGGATTTCAGCCAACATTATAGTCATTGAAATTTAAATCTTCTTCCCATCACTGAAATCATAAGCTATTGTGTATTGTTTAAGTTTTTGGTAGAGGTGGATGATGAGTCATCAACTGCACTATCAAACATTGATTTCCCTAAGCATTTGGACATTTCCAACTTTTATTTTACTACTTCAGTTGTTATTCAGAATCTGTCCATTGGGTACCATTGATTTAAGCCAAGTCTCACTAAATTAGAGAGACAAGGATATTGTGCAGGGCAATGTCAATTACATTTCACATGTCCAAGTAGACAGTATCAGCTGGTCTTCCCTTATCCACCAGTAATGTATCCCTTTACCACTGTGGTCCTGTTACAAACCTCAAGGTCTTTTAACAAAAGCAGAATCCATTTACAAAATTCTGTAATATTTATTCTTTCTTCTTTTCTGAAGATGGTTCAAATATATATATATTTAAAAATAATAATCCTTTAAAAATCCCCAACAAATACCAGTGCTTGATTGTAGTGCATTTTAAAATGGACTCCACTAATTGGCATTTCAAATTTAAACAGTACAAAAAAGGAAAAATGGTATAGTAACGTACTTTGTTCATTTGCTAGAAATTGAAGTTATTCTAAGATAGCTAGGTGACAAGCAGCTATAGTCTTGTCTTTCTTGTGTTAGAAAATAGAAAATCTTCAGAGTAGAAATGAGCCATTGATTTACCGATGTTGCTGTGGCATAAAAATGAAATATATATCAGGACCACAGACAGAATGAATGAAGGAAAGCAATGAAAATGAATGAAGATGCTGAGTGGGATTCATTTTTGGAGCAAATAAGTGGGATACATAGCCTTCAGGCAGAGCATGAAAATAGTTGAGCAATCATTTCATGTTAGAGAGCAGAGAGAGAGATAGGTATAGAGATAGGTATGATTTCATACATGTACAAACACATTCTACTAAGAAGTATCCACAGCTGAGAGAACAAAACTAAGTGAAGAAAAACTGAAACCAGAGCACTGAGCCTAAAAACAAGCCATGTAAAATGAATTAGGCTAATTATCAGCATCCTTTTTCTTGGTTAACTAGTATTTTCTAATCAATATTGGTAAACTATTTTAAGTTTTGCCTCTGCAAACTTAGCCTACTTTTGTCTTTTCTTTTCATAACCAACTTTATCCCCAGTATTCAAAAGCCAGGAAGCTATGCAATACTTAAATCTTAACTGAAAGTAATGAAACACACACCAAAATCTTTCATTCAGTCTTAGCAGGCACTCTCAAATCAGTAAAGGGAGACAAAAAAATTTAGTTTATGTAACTCTGCATCTATTTAGTTTGCTTTGTTTCATAAGCTGAGGGATGTGTGGTAGTCCTACAGTTCTCTTACTATGGAACTAACACTAAATTATGCACATGGTTAGAGGAAATTTTTCATATGGGTAATTAACACATGACTCACAGAAGTCCTTGGACACTGGCTTCCTTCCATTTCAAATGTTAAAAGCATAGAAGTAACTAACAGTTGATGATATGCAGTCACTAGGCCAATTGAAAATTAAGATTTACTACTGGTAAGAATATGATATTGAAGGAAGAAGAAGAATGAAAATTGCTGCTGAATTCTTTAGAGAAAAAAGTGCATGTCTGTATTTCTCTTACCTAAATGATTAATGGAAATAAATTATAAAATTAAACAAAAGATATATATTGTGGAAATGACCTTTGAAGTTGACTAGATTTTGTTTCTCCATAAGAAAATGAGAAGGATGAAAAAAAGTAAAACCAGAAAGCTCTTCCTCCCCCCGCTCCCAAGATTTTTTCACTGAATTTTAGGAAATAGTGATTTTTTTCCCAACATTTTTCCTAAAATCAAGTTCTAAGGAATTCTTTGTATAAGAGGAACATCAAGGCATCCATTTCTACAAAGGAAAATGGACTTCTTTCAGTAACTTGGAGACTGAAAAAAAAATGGAGTACTTGGTTAACAAATTGGCATATATTAAGGCATAGTATTGCAGATAAGAAATGTGTGTGTTGAATATTTAGGGTAGGCACTTATTCTAGCACTTTATCTTTCACAGCACACTAAAAAAAAAAAAGAAATAGGAAAATTAGTTTCTCTCCTTATTTTAAAAGTTCTGGGGTTTTTTTTGTTGTTGTATTTATAAAAGTTTTATCAGCATCAGTGAAGGAAAAAAGCCACATTTGAATGATAATGCCTAAATACAAAACATTTCAAATATTTGAAGCAAATTCCTACAAATCCTCAGGAATCATAAAGTTGAAAACAGATATCTACTGAGCATAAGGGAAAGAGATGGTAGATATCTACTGAGTATAAGGGAAAGAGATGGTGTCTTATCCTTCCTCTTAAAGGTCTGGATTAAGATGATTGCTTAATTGTATCAAAGAATGACTTATTTCTGCACACAAAACTAACCAAACCTGAATAAAACCATCCTTTAAGATGGCTTACTAAAGCAATGGATATTTACCCTACTCCCCACCCCATGACCTTCAAGGAGCTTAAAGCCTTCAGGCATTTTTCTATACAAAGTAATCAAGATAAATCTACCTACTGTTTGTAGGACTTAAGTTTGTCAAACAGAAATCTGCAAAAGGACTACCAGAATCCATTATCCCATGTGCTCCCTACCTTTCTGAGAGGAAATATCCATAACAACAGTGAGATGGAAGTGGGAAGGTTGACTCTTTTAACCATTCAACATGCCTTTGGACAGGGAAATGTCCCTTATATGCAGCCTAATGTTAGTAGAACACTTCCGATAATTCTTCAGAGGAGCTGAAAACAATTCCCACTGGAACTCTGGAAATTGTGCCTCTTCATCACTACTGAAGTGTTGCCTTCTGGAAGGGCTGAGTAATTAAGAAAGTGCTTGCCAGTTCAGCACGGTGTAGCAGCAGCTGTCTGCTCGCTCAGGTGAGAGAATTGAATTCTGGAGAGCTCTTTATTCACTTTCTCTGGCTTGCTGTTAAAAGGGAAGGTCTGTGCTTCATGATCTTCCCTTGGTTTTCCATCACTAGCCTACGCAAACCTTCCCCCCAGAGGGTTCTGTTCATCTTTTCCTTCTTTGCTACAGACATTAGGCTGTTGGGGTATTGCAAAGTTTCAAATAAAAGGAGTTAAAGGGGATCAGAGCAAGCCACTGGTTATCTTCTGATAGATTCTGATAGACTTTAAACCCTCTTTCTGGCCTTATTTTAATAAACTAAACAGAATATTTTCTTATTGCCAAATATCTAAGCAAGTAAAAGAAAGAAAACATGGAAAGTGAGGGCAGTGAGGCATAAGTCTGTATGAAATAGAATATATTCAGTTGCTAGCAGCAAGACATTTCATTTCAGCTTTGTAGGAGATTTTTAGCATGCAGAAAACATGAATTTAAAAGCTAATTTCTGACTGGGGAGAGAATTTTATTGAAACTTGAACCCTTGCAGACATTTATAAACTCAGACATTAGAACTGAAAAAAGCATGTTAGTATGAAATTTCCTGCAGGACTTTGAAGTAACTACCTGGTTTCATATCTTTCTTTCTCTATATTATTTTGATTTTTTCTTTTGTTTAGTAACCCTCTGATTCTGTCCTTTCTCTTTTAATTCTATTTATCCCTGTAAAGCATATTTGTAATCACTTTGATCTCAACCTCAGATCCTTTCATTTCCTACGAAGGAAGTCAGTGTCATCACTAGAAGTAATGCTAAAAGAATTTTAAAAAAAATACATTAATTCTGCTTCCCAGTTATATTCTATTATATGTTATATTGTTACATCACCTTGTGGTACTGGAAGCCTCAAGCAGCATATGCTTTTTGTTGTAGTGTAAATTTTACTTTTCCATACTGCATTTGTATTTTCTACATTTACCTCCAACCTACTGTTTTATATTGTTGGTGGCATAATCTTTAAATCATCTTTTTCCTTTGGTATCCAAAAAATTTCTCTGTATATGAAGCAAGCAGTACATCTTCAATGACAGTGTAAAATCTAATCAGTTTTTCTTGATATGATCACGATCCAAAATGATTTCCAGTCAACACAAAAAAAGTGACCAAAGAGCGATGTTTTGTTTTTGTTTTTGTTTTTGACATTTGAATCGACCATCAGCTCCTGCTTTCTGTCTTGTTCAGATTTGGTGCCTTGATGAAGAACCATTTTATTTATCAATAAACCATGGTTTTAATTTTTATCTCGAAAAAATGAGATTGCAGCTCACATAAATTTTATCCTAGAGAATGGAAGAGCTTGCCTTCCATGTTTGCTCGTAGAGCTTGCCTTCTTTTTGACTGCTGTGTTTGCCTGTTTTCCTCTCCTTTTTTCTATGGCTGTTGTTAAGTGCAAGCAGATTTCCCACTAGTTTGCTAAATATTATCCATATTAATGTTGATGATGAACACTTAGTGAAAGAGTTGGTATTTAAACTCTAAAAGCCATTCCCAAAGCATCATTCTCATCATTAAAAGTTTCCCAGGAAAAGATCATTCTATATCTTATTGCTTTTACATTGCTCACCCAAAGAAGCATAAAATGACTGCATGCAATGTCTTGTAAAAAAATAGCAATTTTCCCCTTCCATCTGCTTCCTTCTTCATTGTATGTCCGCTCTTTTATTTCTCTCTTTTCCCTCTATATTCATATTTTCCCTCCCATCATCTATTTCTTCTATTTTCTATTAAAAAAAAAAAAGAAAAAGAACAGGACAGAGAGGAATGAAGTTGTCAGAAGAAAATGGATTTTGTGAAATAGCTGTTTTACAGTTCAGCAATGTTAAACAGAGACTGACTGTGTTGTACAGGAAAATTTAAGAACATCATTAATCCAAAATAGCTGGTTTTGACTAAAGGGTATTGTGGAATAATGTTCAGTACCTAAAATCCATTAGGTTTCATTCTTTTTCTTTCTGCTTTCATCGCTTCAGTACAATCATATTTCTCACTTATCACAACTTTTTCATTGAAAACTTTCTTCATGGTTCAGAGACATCCAGCTAAGGGTCAGGAAAATTTTTGCAAACATCCTGAAAGAGTCACTTCAAAAACCATTTTGAAACATAAGATGGAAAGTGCTGTGGTAATAAAGGTAGAGAACATTTAGGAAACGTTTTCCCTGTGTGAGGGAGTTCGCATATTTTTATAAGTTTTTAAAGTGAAAAAGCCATATTTTTTTTCTCCTGGACGAGAGCTGATTAGTTACCAATTAATTCTGAAGCCCTTTTTGGCACAGGAGAACTCTTTATATTTGTGGGTTTCAGAAGGCTAATGATATTGTTACTGCAAAAACAACTATTTTTAAAATGTTTAGTATATTGCTGCTAAAAAACAAACAAAATGGGGCACATGCAAAAGAAAAAAGAAAAAATGAGAAAATAAAAATGCTACTAAGTAGTTTGCTTGAGAAAATGCATACACATAAATGCACTTTCAGGTTAAAGTCTGACAAGTAGAAATGTCAGGGAAGGAATTCACACTGTAGTAATCAGGTTTTTCACATCCTGGCACTGATGAAATTGAGCATCCCTGCATTTTCCTTTCACCCCCCCCACCCCACTTCAAACAGGATTAGCAGGAGTTCTGATCTCATTGAGCAAAATGTTGCTTTCAAAGTCGCACCTTAAACCAAATCTCCCAATCTCTTTGACCTCAGGCACTTAGAGATCAAATTATCTATCTATCATCTATCTATCTATCATCTATCTATCTATCTATCTATCTATCTATCTATCTATCTATCTATCTATCTATCATCTATTATCTATATGTATATCTATATTTACGTCTGGATCTCCATACAGGCTTCGCAATCAGAAAGCCAGTCAGGGCCAAAATGACATGCATCAGTCAGGTCAGCATTTCTCAGGAAAGAAAATGAAGGAGAAACATTCAGTAAGAACAAAATAATTAAAAAACAACAAAATACCAAACCAAACAAACTCAAATTAACCAAAAACAGGCCCACAAAAATTACAGCATTTCCTTTTCTATTGTCCAGCACTGTAGTACAGGAATAACAACTGAAATATTTTCAGACAAGAAGCATTTTGTTTCAACTAGATTAACTGCTAGGTTAACAAACACTGCAAGGCAAGAAGCAAAGCTCCTTCTAAACACTGATGTGAAAATCTCATGGTTCCAAAGGTTCTCCATGACGTTTGGATTGTTGAAAAATGCATATCAAGAAAAATCTGCAGAAATATGTATTAATTTTGACATCAAGGGGAAAAAAACTTAAAAAAAATACTTCATAAAGATAGAAAAATTTTGACAAATGTGATAGTTTTATGTATGATTTTCCTTTAAAATGTTTTGGTTTAGCTACTTATTTAAAATACGTTCTAAAATTGGCAAAAGTCAATGCTAGATATTTTAATTTGTTTGTTTTTCTCCTTCAAGCTTTCAATCCATGTAGCATTTTGGAAAAGAGTAAAAGCATATTTTTGAGCCAATATTGACTATTAATGTTTTTTTACCTTTTTAAATAATTTTTTTTTTAAAAAATATTATTTAATTAGCTAAGATTGAGCCGTTATTTTTGCCTATGAATACTATTGCAGCACATTAACCGAATAAACAAGATTTTTGGAAAAAAACAAAACAGCAATTTCTGGTGCATCAGTTTCTACAGTAAAGAAGTTGATAGAAAAATATACAATTTTGTTTTCTTTTTAAAAAGTGGTTGGGGAATTATTCAGTTATTTTTTTCCTAAGTATGTCTTTAAGATGTATTACAAGCTCATGAAAGGCTGACAAAACAGTGTGGAAAGGATTCCTCTAATCACTTTTGATGAATGCTTGTTTCCATACCTATTAACTGAGCAATAAATGGGAGCTTATTCTCTTGCACAGTCATTGCTGGGGAATTGCAAGAGCCTGTGCTCTATATTTTTAACTATCATGGAATTAATTATACACAATTCCTGTTCCAAAATTCCTCTTAAACTAGTGGAAGACTATTTGTGCCTGGATCATCATGTTCATTGAGTTGTCCTTTGTGTAAATTCACCCTGTAAGTACCAGTTTAGAATCAATTCCTTTGATTCTGTTTTGAAAGATTTCAGGAGTAGGGAAACAAACAGTGCCACTTAGCTCTAGGCAACGATGTCACAACTTATGTGGGAACCAATTATAGCTAATTACAGTCTGACTAACCTTCTGTGCCATTAAAATTCTTGTAGACTCTCCCCAGCTCCTGCTCTTCACTAAGTCTCTTTCTAATAATGTATCTGCTTTGGGAGAGGTCGCTGTTTTGGTTTGGCTTGTGGGTTTGTTTTGGTTTGGTTTTGGTTTTGGTTCGTGTTTTTATCTATTTATGTATTTTTATTTTTGCTTGGAATATCATATTAACTAGAAGGAAACAGAGATTCAGGAAATGAAGGAGAATGCAAAACAGATGAAATTGAGCACAGTAGGAGCCAAGTAGTTTCACCAGTTTTAAGGCATTCATATTCTACATTTACTTCAGTAGCTGATTTTATTTAAGTGACAATCAAAACCCACAGAAATAAAACCTTCAACATTGTGAAAAGGTTCTGGAGTAATATTGCCTTGGAGCAACTCTGATCACTTCTGGGGTACTAAATACAGCACAACTGTGGTTCCCCAGCAACTAATGAGAAGGAATTTTTTCCAGGAAAAGGAAAACACCAAGACAAACAAACAAACAAACAAACAAACAAAAAAACAACAAAAAAAAAAAAAAACAAAAAAAAGAGAGATGTAAGCACATTCCAGGAATGTACTAGGAACTGAGTGGTTGCAAAAGCAATTAGATAGGCGAAGGTTCTAGAAATTTCAA
>VZSJ01001654.1:750671-814158 GCA_013398405.1 Pheucticus melanocephalus | reverse complement strand
GAGTATTTGAATTCCCTCAAAAACTATACAGATGCACATAAAATATAGGTTTATGATGCAGAGAATTAGCACAAACCTACAGGACAAAAATCAGTTTGCTCAAAGCCCAAAGAAAGATACAAGTGGAAAGAAATATGGAACACTTTTCATTGGAGAAATCTTACCTAATATTAGCTATCAGAGATGAAAAGGTCTGATGAGAGCTGGATGGAAAATCATCCCTGCTCACATTTCTTATGAAGAGACATTTATCCTTTTCTCCTAACTGCAGAAGGAGCCTAGATGACCAAAAACTATAGATTAAACAGATTTATGTTTGAAGTCTCTATGAATACCATAAATTAGGTCTTATTAAAAGCATTGTCTACAATTATTTAACTAATAAAAGAAAGGCTTTTTAAAGGAAGACAAAGGGCATCTTATCCTGCTCAGTGATGACAGCTGTTGATCCCAAGGAGAGAGAACTGATTAAAGCCTTTTTGTTTCCAGGTTCATTGTCATCAGCCATTTAAGAGAATATATTGCAATGACACAGACTAAGATTTTTCTTTCAATAGAAGTAGAGGGTATTAAAGAGTAGGTAAGACATATGTTTTCAAGTTGGCTGGGTGTGATGAAATTCACTATATCACAGTCTGAGGACTGGCTGGAGTAATCCCAGAACCATTTGTACTTGTTTCTGGGAGCTTACAGGAACCAGGCAAAGCCAGAAGTGTAAAGTTAGTACCCACTATCAAAGTGGGAGGGTAAGAAAAGGGGAAAAAAGGGCAAAAAGGGAAATTATTGTCCAGTCAGCTTTATTTCTATTAGCAAAAAAATGCTGGAACAATCCAAGTGCTCTATAACCAACTAGAAGATAATCAGGAGATCAATATAGTTCAGTATGGATTTATTAGAATCTAAGCTTGTGAAGACAATCTAATTTCTTTTACAGCAGGGAAATTTGCCTTGGGGTTGCAGAGAATTTGTAAACACTTTGGCATTGCGAAACTTCCAACATTTTCTCAGGTAACATGCTAAGGAAACAAAACATCTGCTGAATGTCCTACTGTTTGGAAAATTATCATTTAATAGTGATTATTTTTTCCCTGTAAAATAAAAATCTGCTTGAGTGCAGTTCTATACTGATTCCAATTTAAATTTTTATTTTTATTTTTTTGTAATTTTGATAAGAAGTGATGACTGGGCATGAAATTTACAATTGACAACAGGCTGGGAATATTTACAAGCATGACAGAGGCCAGGCATAGAATGTAACATGATCACAGCCAATTGAAGAACCAATTTGGAGAGCAAAAATGCACTTCAATAGGATAAATGACAAGCTCCACACTCAGCAGAAATAATCAGCTGCCATAAATACAAGACGAGAAACAGATGATTAGGCATCATTGGTACTGAAAAGAACCCAGGTATTTAATGGACCACAAACTGAACATGAATCAACAGTGTCACACAATTACCTTAAAGAGAAACACTTTCTCAAATACATAGACTGAATTGATGTCCATAAGGTTGGTGACATGCTGTTGGATTCTATCCAGCACCAGTTTGAACTCTGTCAAGAGGAATTTGCCACAGCTCATGAAGGATGTAACCCTGGTGAACGGAGTTCACTGAGGGATAATGAACCTTATCAGACCTACGAAGAACTGACATAGGAAGGCAAGCTAAAAAGGAGACAGAGAGAACATGCACTAATAATTAAATGTGTAATAAAATTGTTGTAAAAATAGAGTGGAAAGAAAATCTTTCCTTGGTAAAGACCAGGTAGATTGTTTTGGGTAGATCAGCCTGTGTGGGCATCACATCTAGAGCTATTTTATTTACATTACTAGTGCAAGCTTTCTTCAGTACTAAAGCACAGGAATGTATTTTGGAGGAGGTTAAAGAAATTTTGTTATTCAAAGCTGAAGTAACTGTCAGGGATGGCAGAATTATAGTTGATCTTGCCTTTCAATAACAGATGATTCCTTATGCTGAAATATTTCCTTTAATTTCAGTTATGAGGCTTGCAAAAGAGTCTCAATTTATTTCTATGCTTGCTTTCTGCTCATCCAAGGGCATATCTTCATCTGCTTATCATTTGATTTTGTGGTTTATTTGGAGAATTCTTCATGATATGCATAGTAGAATTTTTTATAGATAATTGTCCTTTTTATTTGAAAGATATATAGCTAAGATATTTTTAATGGTTTTATGAAAATGAATGAAGGAAACAAACTGATATATGTTAAATGTGGTATTGGTAAATTGTCTTTTCAGAGTCTACATTAGAGAAGTTAGAAAATTACTATGCAATAGTTTTAATACATACCTTTATGTATTTTAATGCCTGGTCTTAATGTTTCAATTCATTGGTTAAAACTGGTGAATAATAAAACAGAACAGTAGTGTTTGAAGCTTATCATGAATTTCAGAGGTAGATAGAGAAAATAGCTCATTATATTTGGCCTCATAATGTTTAATAAACCTCTACTTTTGATGTCAGATTTCTGCATGCCGATTTTTTTATTCATCTGTAAAATTCTGTTATCAGCTCTGCAAGTAATTCAGATTCCTGTAGAAGGAAGTATATCCAATGTAATAAAAGACTTTTTAATGGAAGCCTGGGACATACTTCATTAAGAAAAAAAAAGTCCGTTTTACTGGCAATGATTCTTTTGATGTATAAATTTAATAAAGAGGCAGAAGACACTCAATATAACCAAAAAAAAGAGGTATATAGCAAAATCACCCATGACTGGAACTGCTTTGACATGTTCTTCACAACTCTCAGCAATAATACACAATTCTCAAGGCTTAATAAGCATCTTTCACTGTTAAACCACAACAGTAAGCAGAAAGGTGTGCAAAACCATGATTCTTTTTTTTTTATAAATGGAAATAAAACGTGAAAAGGATGGCCTGAAGAGACAGAAATCAGCAGCAAGGCAAATACATCGTTGCTTAAAGCATCATTTAAAATTGTTTATTTAAAATAAATGTTTTTCCTACAAACATTTCACTTTCATTTGCCTCACTTCATAATCTTTCAAGCTCACGTTCAGCCACTGAGCAAGTGCTAATTGTAATCTGGAAATGTGCTATAAATATGCAACAGTCCTCTCTCTGAAGGACTGGGGATAAACACTATGTTGTTGTTTCTTCTGAAAATGAATACAAAGCGTTTTTCTTATTATTTGATTTAGGAATGTGTGGACATATTTTTAGCTGTTTGTTCTACAGAGGTCTATTTGAGAACCCTATTTTAGTTTTTCTATAACAGTTTTTCTATTTAGCTTCAAAATGGCAAGCAGGAATAATTTGTATGTTTAGCAAAGGGGAAGAAAAAGGCGTTCTGTCAGTAAACTAAAGCACATAATTCAGTTCTCTCTATACTTAAATGGTAGGAAATTTAACTAGAGATCTGGTTAATTCAGCTCCTACTTCCTTGAAGAACTGTGACCCATCAAATCAGTCTTGATGGGTCAGTGCTGAACAGCCATTGCTTGTCTCTGCCTCGTGCAGATATTAAAGAAAGAAAACAACTGCCTCGACAGGGCTCCTTCCAAATGAAGCCTCTGCAGATTGTACAGTGGTGAGATGAGCACGTTTCCCCACTGCTTCACAGAATCTGGAATGATTGCAGTAAGCCCAAGTAATGTCTGCAGGGGTATTTTTTAGAGAGTATTTTAAAATCAAAACCTGTGCCTACTGAGTGACTTATAAAAACAAAAATGCATTTCAGGGAAGGGACAAACTGCTGTGTGCTCCCCACAGGCTAATTCTTGAAATGGGCTTTTGAAATTCTTTTGCATTTGAAATGAATGACAGTCATTCACCTGTTTGTTTAGTCTGAGTTTCACATTCAAAGAAGTGGATAAGTGCCTTTGAATGAAGTGTTCCAAAAAGTGCCCTTAAAGAGCCTCTAAGGATGTAAAATCTTTCAAATCAGATTTGGGGCATGAGTCCCTACTTCCAGAATATTATAGTTTATGCAGTGAATGTGTCAAGCCAATTCTCAGCACAAAACTGACTCCTCTTTTCCCAGAGTGACTACATCAGCCCAGATGTTCTGTACCCAATAATTTAGCACATGTATTGTGACACATGCTAAAACACAGCAGCAGCAACATATAGTTTGGTTTTCTCCCAGAAAGCACATTTGAAAGAGAACCTTTTTATTTGTACTTTGTGTGTGGAGTTATAGATGGGATGAAAATTTATCCTGAATGTCTACAACTGCTTGAATTGAATTTTGATTAGAATATGGAATTAATCTCCTATATGTGAAAAGGAAATGAAAAAAAAAATGTGACAAAACTTCTGATATTAATCTTGGGAAGGACATTCAGATTATGGCCAGGGAACACTAAATTGTTCATTAGTAGAAATGTACACTACAGATGCCTCAAAGAGATTTTTAATACAAAACCTTCTTAAAGTGTTCAGTTGCATTTGAATTCTGAGCAGAATATATTTTTGACTGTATGTCATACTTTGGCTGCTATTTGCAATAACCAGAATTAAATGTATGATTGTAGAAATGTCTTTGAAACAGATTTTTCACTGGTCAAATATCTCATCATTCAGAGAGGTTACATTTTAATTAAGTGTTTTTTAGACTTTATCATAAGTCTGTGCATTCACCTATTAGTAAGATGAAATTGTGTTAATAAAATTATGTGACTTCATAAAATAAAGGATTAAAAGATATCATAATAGGACAACATTCTGGTTTTAATATTTCTGGTTATTTAAACATAATAATTCTTACAACAATTGTCCCCTGGGGTATGATTAGGGCAAGTTTTGAGAGTTAAAATTATATTTTTCCTGAAACAGCAGCAATATAATTTAAGAGTTCTATCACCAGTAATTTGATTTGCTGTTCATTATAATAAAAGTAATAATAACAAATTCAATTGCTATTAATGGAAATGTCATATGCACTTTCATAAAGGTTTTATTGTAATTCAGTATTAATCAGTGTATCATTAAAATAAAGTGTTATCATCTAATTTGTATTTATTCAAGCATAAAGAAAAAAAATCTATTATGATGTACTGCACAAATACAATCTGTTGTTTCATGAAAAAGGAATTTGCTATATACTTATGTATTTCTCTTTATTATAGTGGACAAACATTGTACTAAAATGCTCTAATTTACATCATATGCACCCAACAATATTGTAGTGGCAAGGTTAAATTTCATCAGCTCATTCCTTTTAAATCACCTCTTCAAAATCTTCAAGGTTAAAGCATGTTGAAATAGCTTTCAGGACTATGGTGCATCCCATCCATAATAAAGGAGCACTTTTATTTGAACAAGTTATCTTTATTAACACAGATAGTTGACTAAAATACAGGTTGATACAGCAGCTTCTAGCCTGTATGAGAGGTAGATTTCTCTATTTTCATAATTAATAAGTTTTTCTTACCTATATTTTACATTCTCAGCTGCAGAGAGGACTTTAAAACTGCAAAAAAAGGCCCATAAATTTCATTTTGTCATTTTTGTAAAGTATCATTGTGTCTCTATGGTGAACCATTTAAGGGCAGGGGAAATCACAAGGTGATTTCAAATGTTTAAATTCTATACTTCATTCTTTCAGTGAAGACTGAATCAAAGCTCAACTGTTATATTCCCAGATTTCTTCCCTGTGAGGATGGTGAGACCCTGGCACAGGTTGCCCAGAGCAGCTGTGGATGCCCCATCCCTGGAAGTGTCCAAGGCCAGGTTGGATGGGGCTCTGAGCAACCTGGTCTAGTGTAAGATGTCCCTGTCCATGGTAGTGGGGCTGGAATGAGATGATCTTTAATGTCCATTCTATCTTGAACCACGCCTTGATTCTATGAAATTACCTCTAAAAAAATTATAACACTCAGGATTATGTAGCCTTCTGAATGATTTTGGATTTTTGAGGAATCTGACTTCTGCAGCAGATCCAGAACTTGGGGTTAAGCTACACCCATCAGTGCAAGGTCTGGGTAGAGTTTGGCTCTCTGAAATGGACCAGAAAGAAACCAAAAGAAACAGAAGCAGAGATCTAGAGATAGGGGAAAAAATAGAAAAAAGCAAACCAAGGAAGACATATGTTGAAAGACAACCAAAGACCACGTTTGTACCTTATGGCTTTAGGCTCAGTTGCATTTTCCCAATCACAGCCACAGGAAAGCTTTTACTTAATAGCACTTTTTCATACTCATATAAGATGCAAAAGCACTTCTTGACAAAGAGGTGTAGCTCACATCTCTTTCTAAATGATTCTAATTCCATCTACAAGCCAATAAAACTTCAATACTTGCCTGAAAACTTATTCACTTTGAAAATGGCTGATGAAATATTGCTTCAGATGAGCCAGAAACCAGGATTCTTGCAAGGATAGTGGCAATCCTGCTCCTGAAACCCTTCAAGCCATATATCCATCTCAGTATCGTCTCCTACGTTACATTTGCCAGATTTTTGTAAAAGCAGAAGGCATCCCCAGAAGAATCATTTGGTTAGAGTGAGAATAAAAGATGATATCTTAAATTTAGGTTTCAGAGGACCTCTGAAGGTTATTTTCTCTTACCTTCTTCAAAGATGGATCAACTACAAACTGAGAGCAGGTTGCTCTAGGTCATTTTGTCCAGCTGAATCCTTCCCTATGTCCAGTGACAGAGACCTCACAGTATTTCTGGGCATCCTGTGCCTCACAGAGAAAAACATATATCCTCATACCTGGAATTTCCCAGGTTCAGCTTGTGCCTCTCTGCTCCTATGAGCCTCTTATGTGAACCTCTGGAGTCACAGAAGCACAGAATCATTTAGACTGGAAAAGATCTCCAAGACCGTCTAGTCCAACCTTTGACTAGACCAGAGAATTAAGTGACATGTCCAGGCTTTTCTTTAACACCTCCAGGGATGGTTACTCTAGCACATGCCTGGGCAGCTCAGTCCAATACCTAACAACCCCTTCTGTGAAGAAGTTCCTCCTGATTCCATCCTGAACCTCCTCTGCTGCTGTTTGAGGCCATCTCCTCTTGTCCTGTCACAACTTCCCTGGGAGCAGAGACCAATCCCTACTTAGCTACACACTCCTTTCAGGGAGTAGTAGAGAGAGAGAAGGTCTCCCCAGAGCCCCCTTTTCTCCAGGCTACACACCCCCAGCTCCCTCAGCCGCTCATCAAAGGACTTATTCTCTAAATACTGTTTCATTTTTCTGAATGTTTCTGACTTCATCTTTGCTGTAACAACACAGAACCCATCAGGCAGTGAGGCCAGCAGTAAGCTGCCTCTAAACCATCTCTTCCTTTGTCTGAACAAGTCCTGCTGTCCCTTTTAGCATGGGTAACACTTCATTCTCCCAGGCTCTGCCACTAAGAACAGGTGTGAGGGAGCCTGAGAGCAAACCTGACTCTAAAGTGAAAGTTAAAAAAGACACCTTGAACTTTTCAGTTCCTTCATTTTTCGGACACATATCTGCTGCCAGTAGACCCAAAGAAATGTTTTTTGTGTCATAGAATCATAGAATGGTTTGGGTTGGAAGAGACCTTGAAAATCATCTCATTTGAAGCGTCTGCCATGGGCAGGGACACCTTCCACTAGACCAGCTGGCTCAGAGCTCCATCCAGCCTGGCCTTGAACAGTCCCAGGAATGGGGCAGCCACAGCTTCTCTAGGCAACCTGTGCCAAGGTCTTACCACCTTCACGGTAAAGAATTTCTTCCTAATATATAAGCTAAATCTATTTTCTGTCAGTTTGAAGCCATTCCCCCTTGTCCTGTCACTCCAGGCCCTTGTGAAGGGATTGATAGGCCGCAATTAGGTCATCCTGAGGCCTTCCGTTTTCCAGACTCAACAACTCCAATTTTCTCAACCTTTGCTAATAGGAGAGGTGCTCCTGCCCAGCTGAGCTGTGGTTTTCATAATCCCATAGCTGCATTCCCTGGGGATATGACTGTCAGCTATCTGGATAACTTCTCCTGTCTTTCACCTTTTCTAGAATTCCTTTTTATCTAAGAGCACATTCAAGATGTTCATAGTGAATCAAGGCAGGGTTTTGCCAGGTCTGTTGGATTTCTGCCCATCAGAACAGACTGCCTCTGTGTCCTGGGGAGTGTTTCCATGAAGGAGGATGCTGTGTCTGTGCACATATCTGGGTACAGACCTACTGAGAGATTTCCAGGCACTGATCTGCGCAGCAAGTGGGTCAGGTCTGTATGGCCCACCAGCATTTTGTTTTCAAATGGGAGCCATGAGAAGAAAGGGTAAGTCACAACGTCTCTGCCCCTTTCTAAGACACTGATATCAGAGTTCCTTGCAGATGTCAATTTGGGGTACTTACAGGCTGAACTTTTTACTTTGAGACAAATTCTGCCCATCTATATCAGCAAGCCCCATATATTTAAGTATTTTCTTCACAGTGAGTAATCAGGTATTGTGACTAATAGTCATCTTCAGATCACAGATGGGCATTGGGAAAAGTGGTTTAAAGCTACTATTTTTCTCATGGTGCAGCATTAAGTTATATAACCATCATCTTCTGTTCTACTGCCTCCTTATTGATTTAAAGCATGAATTTCAAATGTATATATATATATATATATGTACATATACAATGATATATCTCAGCTGGTGTGCTGCTTCATTCCAGTCATCAACACCAAAGGGAGTTTTTGAATTAATGTAGACCATTAGTAAATCAAAAAAGCAATTCAATACAGCACAGCAGGGAGAAGATGCAATATCCACAGCACTGGAAAAATATTTTAAGAAGGGCAGTTGTTTGTTAAGAGCTAGGGAATTCAGAAAGACAATTTAACAGAATGGTCTAATAAAGATCAGAATTGTGCTGAACAATAATAAAACCCAGAACTGGAAAAAAAAATATATCCAACAAAGACCTCTAAAAAGTATAAAGTAAAATGATATGTTTTCCCAAACCAGGCAGTTGATTACAACCTTGGTCAAGAATAGATCTAAGAATTTTATACTGCTCTGTGCCTTCAACCTCAAGGTACACCCATGAAAGTATCTAAGCACTGCAGAATACAACTTTTAGTCAGCTAACTTCAAGTACCTGTTCTTAGAGCCCTGGTTAGACCCTTGACCATTGTTATGGGGCATGCAGGAAACCCTCTTGGTATTGCATCCAACATTTTCAACATGCTGCTAGTGAAAGGTAGAATAAATACTAAAGGGTTTTTTGTTTTTTTTTTTAATTCTCCATTTTAAAAACTGGATTGCAGCTGGAACTTATCAATTTCAATCAGGATTGCAAAGAGGATTTCCTGTATCCTAGAGAAATACCATCTGGAATCTTTTTTAACAGGAATAATTTTTTTTCTTTTTTAACACTGACTTGAGCAAAACATTGCAATGTTCTGAATTCATGTGCAACTTTCTACTTCTCACTAAGGGGAAACAGCTTCTGGTTAATAAGTCCCTCACTGTTTTTTGCAGCATTAAAGGAACCTCTCAGTTCTTTCTTACCTAAATTCAGCCTGGAAGCTGTCTGGATGTCAGAGGATGATTTAAGTTACTCACAATTTTTTTTGCAGCCTCTTGAAAAGGCACATAGTTTCCTGTGCACAAAGTGAAACTTCATATTTAGAATCAATTTCATAGCCAATATTTCAGTAATCAAAATAAAATATGTTTGGAAGGCATTGCTAGATATCAAGAAGGGCAGAAGAAATCAACAGGGTTTGGACTAACTAAAAGAAAAGAAGAGGTAAAAACCGTGCTAGGGATCAGGGCATTGTCCTGAGTAGAGCTAGACATCTCTGGAAGCTGATGGCTGCTTCATGTACAGCTCTCCTGGGCCTGGCCAGAACTCCTGCTGGCCACTTTTCACTTTACCAACAGTAATGGCAGATGAATGACTGAATGAAATTACTAAAATGTACTTTCCAACAAGGTAACTCCTTACATCTACTCTCATAGCATGACATAGCACTGTTTGTCTCAGTGGAGTCCTAAAGAGACCGACGGGAAGCAGGTATATTTTTATCTCTTCAGTCTCCAGTGTTTCTGGTATAACCTATTCACCATTACAGTCTTTGAGTTATGCTAGGTGAATATGAGTGAAAATAGTGACTTGCCAAACATCTACTGACTCATACATGCAGATGAGAGAGACCTGATCCATTGAGACAAAGCATGCAGATCATGACTGCAAACAACTTGCCTGTGTACATGACTACCAGGGGTTTCATTTCTGTGTTGTGTTATGCTAGTCCTGGTCTGAGCTGTGACGGTAAAGCACTCTGAAGTTTGGGTCTTACATGATGTCATGTGTTCCTTGGGCTTAATATTTATTGCTCTTTGTCAAACAATAAAAGTTTTGTTAAAAAGAATACAGATAAATCAGAAAGTCTGAGAGCTGACAGGTATCTCAGGAAGATTGGCTATTCTGGATATGGCAGTCGATACCTTTGAAGGACAGCCCATAGACTGGGATTCTCAGCATTGATGATGACCCCCTTAGCTTGCTAGTCCTGATGAATTCCAGCTGCTCTGAAGTTCTGCTGGAGCCTACAGTGCCCAAAGAAGCATCACTGTTCCAAGGCAGTGAAGTGCAGCCCTGCTTCTGCATGTCTTTTTTGCTACTCTACCAGCTCCTCCAGTTTTCTCTCTCTCCTTGGTTTCAAGAAAAATTACCTGAACTGTTTTAAATATAAATAATTCTAGCCTAAGCAGGAGCATATACCATCAAACAAAAAGAAAAATCACCACCCCTGGAATTTCACTTGGTGTTGTTTTTACTTTTTTTTTTTCAATCATTATCAGCTCATGAAAGAAGCGTTAGTAGGCAAAGAAACCAAAAGATTTCTGAAGTTTCTGGTAATTTGTACCCAAAATCTTTTTCCACCTGACCAGCTGGTTAATTTCAGTTGGAAATGTATTTTTACTACTCTGCTTGAAATCTCAAAAAATTTGTAGATATTTTTGTGTTTTGTATTCCTCACACTGCTTCAGTTCAAGGAAGCCAAACATGAAAAGAGAAGACTTTGTGCCCAGACTATCCAGTCTAGGGATCTCTCTAATCTGTAGGAGATAAAAGCAAGGGACTGTTCATTGTCATCTTTCCCCCACCCATGATTGTCTCATTTCCTTGCTATAAATCAAGACATTGTCTATTCAAGAATTATATTTACATCTTCCCAACTTCAGTCTGGACAATGCAACCATTGATTTCATGTGAGAGAATTCCTGGCCAGTACAGTGGGACAGTCTCCACAAGTCTTTAACTGACCTTCAGTAAAACCATGATGACAAAAATGCCACATCCTGCTCAAAGATGCTACAGAATTAATGCACAAGATGTCTAAGTTTGGTACATATTATCTCATACTCTTTGATTCCAGGCTGGAGGGTAACTCCTTCTCTCCAGTGCATTCACAAGAGCCTTTTCATCAGCTCTAGAACTCTAATTAATTAGATAATCATGAAAAGGTTAGTCTTCCACTTTGAATCAGACTCCCTGAAACAAAATCTATATTGATCAAAAAAAATGAATGTAGAAAAACCAGCTGGTTAATTTGAAAGTCTACATGAAGTATTCAGAAGTGAGAAATATGAATATTCCCTCCTTTCCCTTCAGACTTTCCATGGAGAAATTCTTATCTGTCAGGAAGGCAATTATGAGATTGCACATTGGGGAAGAAGTCAATTTTTCTTCTTCTTCAATACTCTTTCCTATCTTTACCAGTCTGGGACTTTTACACTGGAAGTGTATATCTAGACTGAAGGAATATCAGTCCCTAATTCCAATAGTGTGCACTTCAGAAATGGGAGACTACTTAGACTGGGGACAGTGATGGATTTAAACTATCCTCTTATCGACTTCTCCAACAGTGCAGCAAGTCTCCAGTTTTGGTTCAAAAATAATAAATTCAAAAGTGATTCTTTTGAACCTAAATCTATGTGCTATACATGTCTTATTATGGTAATTCTGTATGTAATGTTTTCAGAAATAATCTGCGACAAAAAAGATATTTTCCTTCACCAAAGAACTTCACAGAATTCCTGAGACAACTGACACATCTTACAAATGTATTTCAATTGCTTATCCCTTCAAGACCTAATTCTCACATGTCCTAGTTTAACAGGGTGAAACAATGGCTTTCGTGGATGCATCACAAAGAAAATTTAAAAAAAAAATTCAAATAATCACCTATTGCTAGTTGATCCACCTTTTGCATGCCAAATTATTTATCACTAACTTCAGTCTTCTGGCACATATAAGGGTCAAAATTTTAAGTAGGATTTTACGTGGGATTGGTTCCATAACCCCTAATATAAGCAATTCTTCACAATAACAAGGTCCTCTACCAGGAAAAATCTACTAACAAGAGTTGCAGATCAATGCTAGGCTTTTTGCAGCTGTTTAATAGAATTTTAGAGGCTTTAAAGTCAAGCAAAATATAAACTAACTTTATCAGGGATAGAAGGAACTCTATTTAATTTCACCCTCTCAGAGGGTGCTAGATCTAGATGAAGACTATGTCATTATAGAAATACAGCACAAAGGGTTCTTTGGTGTTTGGTTTGTTGCTTTGTGGATTGGGTTGTTTTGGTGGTGGTGGTAGCGGTGGGGCTGGTTTTTATTTTATTTTGGCTTTTTTTTTGCATAGGACTTCTTTTACAAGGGAATTAAGAATTCCAAAGACCATATTGAATACATTTTGAAGATTACATTTCTTATAGATACCTTGAGTCCCTTTTCACATCTTCAGCTAAATATTTTGTGGTAGGTGAAGTACACAAGACCAAATAGACACTGTATTTACATACTGTGAGTCACTAGCTTCTTGATTTTCATAATATTTGTCACGTTTTACAAAGAGAGTTTGCCAGTGTGGGAAAGGTGAGTGGGAGTTGTTTGTTTAAGGATGAAATTTTATTTCCTGTAAAATAAGGAAAAGGAGTAGGCAGAGTCACTCTTTCATTCATGCAAGTAGCACATGCATGCTGCAATAGAGAAACCACCCAGATCTCCTAGTTCAAAATGACACTATTAAAAAATCACACTTATAAAAAGAATGGCAAAGGACTCTTTGAATTGCTACATCTTAGGGTTTCTAAAATAAAGGTAAGTAGAATTGCTCTCCAGAGCAATGGTAACAAGGAAAAAATCCAGTCTTTACCAAAACCTTCTTGCACAGATAGAAAATTTTATCACAAAATTGAGAGAAATTTTCATTCCAAACTGCTTTCTTTTAATGCTTTCACACTGTAACTAATTTAGACTTTTTTTTTTACAAGGTTTTAAAGACAAACTCAATCCCAAGACTAGCAGCATTAGCAGCATTTGCCTTTCTTTTTTGGCTAAAAAATCACCATTCTCAGAATTTTCTCTCCTTTAATTTTAAGACAACAGATGATTTTTGACCAGGGCCATATTTATACAATAGAAATAAAATCATTAGATGCAAATTGAGTAAGGCTGCTTGATCCAAACTGTGCTGTAATCAAAAGGAATACTGTCATTCTTGCAGAAGCAGAATTCAGTCTAGAAAATCTGTTAAATGTAATGGGCATTCACTATCAGTAAAATGCTAAATTTTGATTTTATGGCTGGGTGAGAACACATTTTTTTTGCTAGATTTAGACTTACATTTGCATTTCTCTAGCTACCAAAATAAAACTGATCTTTTTTTTTTTTTTTTGCTTTGATTGGGTTCCTTTAAATTTGTATCATCTTTTTCCTGATTATACTTTCTGTGCAGCATTTATATTCTTGAAACCTACTATTTAAAGTAAATGGATTAAAAATGGGATAAGTTACTAATTGTTATGAATAAGAATGGAAAAATAGAGTCCTTTGAGGGCATTATCATTTTAATGACTTCATTTTAACCTTATCATCATTTAAAATCTATAAATGAAAGAAATACAAAGTATAAGATATAAACAGGCTGACAAGTGCATGACAATAAGACACACTGAACATTATATTACCTTCTACAGTATTTCTAAATAGCACTATCAAAGATTATTCTATGCAAGACTAATATCAAATCCAGATACAACAATAGATTTGACAGGTACATTTTTCATACTTTGCTACCTCTTTATCACATACAGTCTGCTTTTTGAAGTCATTACTGGCAGATTCTGCTATATATCCACTCATTTGGCCCATGAATAACCACAAAGGATTAATTTTAGCATTCAGTCCAGCCTTTAGTTGTGCAAGCTGAATTCCAATTATGTTATCTCTTTGTTTATTAGGAAGTGCAACAAAAACAGACCTTAAATTCACGGATTTCTTTCCTTTTTTTCTTTTTTTTTTTTTTATTAGAGCATATTTTTTAGACAAAAAAATATGGCTATTTCTTATACATTAGTATTACAGGCCAGCAGTTAATAACAGTGTACCCTGTAATTCACAATGTACCCTGACAGACAATCTCTCTGTAGCATGATGTGGCCCAGGAGTTCTTCTATAGAAAGATATAAAAAATTGAAATTATTGATAAAGGACTGAGAGAATTTCACCTTTTCCCACAGGTTTCTCCTCCATGGGTTCAGTATGGAAAGAAACAGATCAAGCAACAGAGGAATGAGTTGGAAAGAACCTGGCAGTTCAATTTGTCCTAGAATACTCAAGTAAATTGATCAACATGAGATAAAGAGACAGATGTTAACCTTCTTTAGAGGTATTGTTAATGCAAGTTAAAACACCTACACAGATGAAATTGTGGAACATTCAAGTAGTACTTAACTGACAATGAATCAATAGCCACAAACAGCCCCCCAAGGAAACACTGCATTGGGACACATTTTGGCAAGTCTGATTTTAACCAATTTGCTGACACTTAGAGATGGTGGCTGAACTGTAATAATAAAGGAGAAAAACTTCTGAATTTTGCATATGCTTGAGAATAGCATCTTCTGTGCAGGCTTAAACATTAAATTTTAATGCCTTAAAATTAGGAGAATGTTCAGTCATCGGGACAATGATGACTAATCTAAAAGTAAACATTTAAGACCCGTGCTGATATTGTTATAACCAATGGGACACAAAAACTTTTCTTCAGTTGAAAGTTATTTGGAGAATGATCTGTCATCAGCAGGGAATGACTGCAGGGATTTTATGCAATGAATGGCCAAGGGAAGGACAGAAGGAGAGCTGCATTGTGCCAGAACCTTGCTCAGGTGTCAGGAAGAACAAAGAAACATGAGGTGGTGAAGGCACAGAGTGGATTTCTGAATGCTTGTAACATCTTAATTAAGTTTACATAGGAAGTTAGGCTCTACAGTGCTTATCAGAGCTGAACAGAGTTGCTGAACTTTCTCTCCTGAGCCTTTAGTTAAACTGTAAGTATTTGAATAGCCCAAGCATGTTCCCTGAGTGCAGAATATGAATGAAGGCAAAGTCCCATCAGGGAAAAGGTACTGAATTTTTCTTTTCTGTTTAAACATTATACTTCTTTTGTGGAAAGCACTCTGGGCTAAGTATGCTGGCATGATACTTGCTTTAGGTCAAAAACCGTCCCCACACAGTTTTACTTTAAGCAATGAACTCTGTATTTCTCTTTTCAACCAGTCCCTCGCCAAATTCCATTCACAGCAGATGTTACAGGAGGAAAATCTGAGCTGTTAGGACTTCTGCCACTCTTACTATGCCAGAAAGTTTCACAGCAGGAATTTGTAACAGAGAATCCTGTTAATCATCCCTACCAAAACCAGGAAGCTTCCATTATGGTAGAAGTGTATCCTGGCATGTGAGCAGGAACAAACTGAAGCAAATTCAATACTATTTCTGGGTCTGTTGAAGGGAGAGCAGAGGCTAATCTGAGTTCCTGAACCACAAAAGAGGAGCCATCCTCAGCTGGGAAGCCCTGTAATGACACTCATGAGGCAGTGTGCTTAATGTCAAATATGCCACTTCACGTCAGGACCTATTATCTTCACCACAACAGGGCTGTAACATAACTATATGACCTCTTCAGCATTCATAATAAGGCTGTCTGCATTGTTATATGTTGATCTTTCATCTGAGGCTAAAAGGCACTTATATAAAAGCACCATTCATGCTGAATTTATTTTTTTTTTATTTGTTTGGTTTGGTTTTTTACTATGAGTTTTTGCTTTATATACTGCAGATTGTTAGGCTTCTATTCAGTCTTTCTGTGTTCCCAGGTGTGATACCCCTCCACTGAACTTAAGGAGTCCTGTTTTACCTGAATTATCTATGTATTATACATTTTAAGACACTTCTTTAAATAAGAATTCTGTGAACTAGCAATCTGAGAAATCAGCAGAAGCTATCCTAGGCTTTTCCCCTAAGCATGAAGTAGTTTAGGTACAGGGCTGAGGAGCAAAATATCTTTATCTGATCCATTATCCAGTTGCTTGGTCTGGACCCCAGGACTGCCAGCTACCTCGACCACAGAGGAGGAAGAGTTTCCAATCATCATTTTCTTCCCCTTTCCACACAGTCATTGCATCCTGTCCAGACTTGGCAAAAGGACTGTTGGAATTTAAAATTATTTCACTATTTTGTTAAAAAAAAATAATTCTTTCTGTCTCTTTGGATGCAGAATAGATTTTACTGTACATATTTATTTGCAAGTCCTTTAACTGAATGTACTTATCAGAAGTTATCCTGCCTACATCTTGTTCTGCATTCAGACCAAACTCCTGAAGCTACAGAACTAAATATCACTTATGTATAACTGGTTTCATTTATGAAATTCCTAATAAAATACAATTGGGTTTTCTCTCACAATACTGCAAAGTAAAGTTTAAATTAAGAAAAAACAAGCAAAGCCTGGTTTATTGACATTTAAAACTAGTTGTGAATAAACATCCTGTTCAGCCAACCCTGCAGGGCTCACTACATTTCTGAGATAGGATCCCAAATTTTGTATAAAGCAGAATTTCTCCTGGGATAATGCAGCAGAAACACTTGTGGCATCCATAATGTTTGAAACCAAGTGAGGTAAACTAAGCATGTTTGTCTTGAACATAAGCACATTAAGGTAGGGTAATCTGCGACTGCATATAAGAATTCTATAGCATTGTAAGAGTGATGAGAATTTTGTACATAGACCTAAACATGAATATATAAAAAATACCTAGCCACAAAGAGGCAAATGGAGATGTGTGTAACTCCAAAACTGGGGTGCAGGAAAATATATTTAGTATGCAGTAAAATCTGTAAGGCAAGAGCTAAAAGTTTGCCGTTGTCAATAAAGCTGTGTGATGAAACAAAAACCATCTTGCAGGATGAACAGGACAGGTGCTGATGAAACCAGAGTAAGCAAAAAAGATTTCTGAAAAATAAAAAAAGAGGTCCCAAAAATAAGATGCATTATGTCAAGAGCAATTTAGATAACCCCTTTGCCTTCCAGGGAGGAGATGAGGAGCACAGAGGGAGGATGAGAGGAGCTCAATGGCCAAGGCAACAAGGACCATCAGCACTGACTACACAGTGTCAGCTCCCCAGGGCTGGATCCTCAAAGCCCACTCAGGGTGTAAGTGTTGAGGATTGAATGCTTTGAACATGTATTGTTGACAACTGAAAGTGATTAAGAGCCAATCATTAGATGTGTGACATCAACGACTGACAATCAAGGGCTGATGCGCTGAAAGTGGCCATTAATTTTTCAAACACTCCATAACAATCTCCAATGTTCTAACTGGTACAAAGGTATGCATATATGATGTACATGCTCATATATCTATAATGTATATATGTATAATCTCTGTAAAATCATATGTACAAGGTGTTTATAATATTGTGCATATATATCAACCAGCATAGAGCAGTTCCAGTTCAATACCCTGAAAAATATCTACAAAAACCACAAATATCCTGTCTTTCAGGGGTTGGTGTCAGATCTAATTTGCCAAAAACTGAGGGTTTCAAGAGAAATTTAGAAGTCAAACCTGAGGCACACAGAATCACAAACTATATGGGACTTCATTAAAAAAATTCCAAAATTATGTTCACTAAGATAATAATTATCCAGAACAGCAGTTGTGTGTGAAGGCGGACGGAGCAGTTTGGAGACAGAGACAACCACTCACCTGATGTTCATGTTAAAAAAAAACCTCAAAAAACTCTATAAGTTGTAGCAAGAGTCTCTGATTGAACATTTATCATGGCAAAAACAAGCACACCACAGGAAAGTTATTTGGAGGTCAGTATAATTCCATCCTACCACAGAAACCACTGATTTTATATTTGATATTATTTATTTTGGTAGTTTACCAGTCCTGGAGTAATTAAATTAAATAATGACCACAACAGAAGAGGATCCATTACAAATTAATCAATAATGTAATAATTTCAATTTATTTCTCAACCCCCAGCACAATATACGCATGTCTACTTTGTTCCCTAAAATTCCTGACTATATTTTATTTACCAGATGCACACACATGAAAAAAACATCTAAGAACTCCTTGCAGGCAAAATTCAAATCCAAAAAAATCTTGTACTCTTGCTCTTTGTGGATTGTTTTAAATCTAGCCACAATTTGGATGCAGAAAATTTCAACTTGAAGTACAATAACAGGACATATTCTGAAGTGCCCTGAATTTTTGTTTTGGTTTGATAAGTAGTATTGTCTCTGAATTGCTTCACAAGTGGAGAAACTCACAAATTTTAAATCTATATTTCCGTGGCTTTGCAGAGTTCATAATGATTGATAATACCAAAAAGTGCCATTAAGATGAAGAAGCTCCTATTAGATAGACTGAACTCAGTAGCATAGATTATTTTTATAGCTTCCTAGAAATTCATGGAATATTTGAAAATATGCCTGCTAAAGTAAATCAGCCTGATTAAAAATACAGCAAGAAGGAGTCGAAGCCAGTGAGAAAGCAGTGGCTGCTGTGGATGCTGGACTTTTCTCTAGATACTCTCAGGTGAAATATCTGTAGGCTTAATTCTGGTCTTGTTGGAGGAAGCCCAGAGGAGAGAAAAGAAGTGAGGTAAGAGCTCTCAGAAGATATCTTTTAAAATGTAGCTTATTAGTTGAGGAATTTTACGTACAACTCTGTATGTAAAACTCAGTTTTATTTCTACACACATATAAATATTGCAGCAATTCCTCTTTCTCATGATCAGCAGATATTTACTTCAATTATACCTGTAAAATTGTCCCAAGAGATCCATACTTGCCTTTATTTTATAATGCTTTTCCAAACATAATACAACAGAGTTTTATGCCTCTCTTATTTCTATCCCTTCATGGTAAAATAGGCATTCCATGTAACCTCAAAGCAGAAATGAGCAATACTGATAAATCATAGGTTTTGTAATAACTTGTGATTGTTATATGCTGTAGGCAGGAGAGAATATGGTTTTCCCTTGTGCCATTTGAAGTTAGCCTAAGAGTTTACAATTTCTTTTATTGTCAGGGCTAGTACATGTTATATACTACACATTAACTATGGACTAGACCTTAGGACTCATCTGGTATTTGATTTCACCCTCACTATAGGCAAAGAAGGAAGAATAAAGCTAGAGGATACGATGCAGGGAAATTATGGCAAAGATGTTCCTTAAGGTCCCTTCCAACACAAATTGTTCTATGATTCTAATGCAGGGTAAATTTAGATTAAATATTAGGGTGAAATTACCTTCTGTGACTGTGGTCAGGCCCTGGAACAGGTTGCCCAGAGAAGCTGTGGATGTCCCACCCCTGGAAATGTCAAAGTGAGGCTAGATGGAACTTTGAGCAACCTGGTCGAGTGGAAAGTGTCCCTGCCCAGTTCAGGTCATTGGAATTAAAAGTTCTTTAAGGTCTCTTTCAATCCAAAGCATTCTTTGATTCTATGAAATAGAGAGTCATGAAAATACCTTCATTCTAGTCCTTACTTCACAGTCACAGAACAGCAAGGAAAGAAACAATATTAAAAGCCAAAACCAACCAACCAACAACAACCATAAAAACAGCAACAAAACACCAAAGCAAAAAGTAAAACTCACAAAACAAAACAAGAATAACACATGACATGGCATGATGACCTTGATCCATAGGGCTGAATAAACTCTCTGGAAAAAATGGAAGGTCTTTTAAATGTTCCAAAACAGATAATAAAGCTCTAACAATTTAAAAAGCTATTTTTTAAAAAAAGAATATATGGTATATATTACATGCTATTGGTCTTCAGAATAAAGATCCACTACATTCAGTTTCATTATTATATGTTGCTTCTAGTAGCTATTGGATTTTTTTTTTCTTAAAGAATGACAAACATGCTTACACTCTAAGTTATATTAGAATTCAATGGCAGGTAAATGTCTAAATACATCAAAGGTTAATGTTTACTATTTGACTTCCAGATAGCATATCCTCAAACATGGCAAATTAAAGAGGAATTAAGATACCATACATATATAAAACTTCAGCAAAAATGACAATTTAAAGCAGTCTGTAAAATAGACAGACATTTACCTGTATAAATAAATGCTATAAAAAATTGTATAAGTGAAAGGATATTAATCTGGACAAAATGCAAGAAGACAGAAAGTTTGAGATATAAGGAGAATAACAGGAAGGTGGTGCTGAAATTTGCTTAAAAATCATGAATTTTAACAGAAGGAGAGTGTTATTTCAAAACCAAAGTCAAGCATGAATGAATTTGGAATCTGGCCTGTACCTTGAATTAAAAATTGCAGAGAAGATTTTTTAAATCTCTGTAATACTTCCTTTAGCATTCAGTTATAGTTTAGATACAGCTGCTGTTTTACCTATTTCAAAATGTAGTTTCATAAAGTTTACTTTAGGTAGGTCGTTAAATTTACATCAGAATCAACTGCTTTGAACTTTCTCACTTCTACTCAGCACTGCTGTCCTCAATGCAGTAATTTTATTTCATTTTCTGTCACCTTCAAATATAATTAGCTATCTCTCTTTCATGTCTTGCCTTTTTTTAACCCTGAGTCTCTCTCATTTTGCAATATGGCCTTGCAAATGTATGTAACTAAACAGCTGCATTTCTTTATCTTAAATTTTCCATGTCTCAATCTCTTTTTCTTAGCTATCGGTATAATTTCACACAGTCATCTACACAGCATCAGAGAAAGGAGCTTCTTATAGAAGCAAAACTGTAATTTAAACTTGAGCTACAAGATATTTTGGAGCAGATGGGTTTTATTGTGTGTCTCCTTGGCCTGAATCTGAATGAATCACTGAGTCGTGCAATGACTGGGATGTTTGCAGTAATTGCTTCTTGATTTTCTTTTGACCATTTGAGGCTGAAAGCACTTTTGATTTCTTTATTATACATTGGAGGAAGGTCACTGATTTGATTTGTGATAGTGTTCAATTCTGCTGTTAATGTTTGTGTCAAACATAGTGCAAATGTTTGCTTTATTATGTCTACAAGACTACTTATAATTGACATTTAAATTGTAATCAGTGCATTTATCTCAAATTGAAGGTTCTCAAAATGGTGTTATCCAGGGAAATAGAGAAGTATTTGTAAATTGTGATAGTCTTAATACCCATCTTAGCAATTTTAGAAGGCAGGAGGACAAAGTACACTTCAGCCAAGTAATAACAGTGCAATACTTTGTCTGAGAATATTTTAATATAGTGTTCAGTATTAATTTTGGATGAGGCACAGATTGTCTATACTGATCGTTTTTGACAAAATACATAATCTGAGAACCATAAATCAGGTATTTTCTTTCCTGTTGAGGGAAATAGAAGCCCTGGGACAATGCTGCCCAGATCCCACTTGGCCACACTGTTCAGCAGCATGTCTCCACAGGTAGCATGGCAGTCCCTGGGTGGGCAAGGATAGGTTAGGTTCAAATCTACACAGGGAACCTCAGCCAGTGTCAACCAGCCCTAAACTCAGATGCGTCATTGGCCAGAGAGCTGGAAAGAGACCATTGGCCAGAGACCTCAATAAATCAAACGTGTAAGCCAGGGAAATTTGAGGTCCTGTAAAAGGAGCTGAGGGAAAAAAAGCTCGAGGCTATTCATCACAAGGACCACTGAGCATGTGTCATCTCTGTCTCCACATTACATCCACATAAAAACACAAGTTGGTTTTTGAGAGGCCCAATACACACATACACTGAGTGCCTTTTTCCATCCCTGTTCTGTCAAAGACAAATCCTACCATAATATTTTCCTTCAAAGTCACTTCTACTTAGTGTTACAATAAAATGTCAATGAACACTCTGCTGCTTTCTAACATGACTCCTGGGTTTGTCCATGTTCAGTTTGGTGGCAAGCTACAGGCAAAAGTTTACAATCTGTGTGGTTCCTGCACGATAGGCACCCAACTTTTACCCTAGATTTCTTGGAACATTACAGGTCAAGCAAACAGAGCTAAAAGGGGTCTGTAGCCCTTCTCCTACTGCTTATTATTTTGCTTTAACCATCTGTATCATCTTCTGACTCCAAAATGTCACCAGTGTGAAGTCTCGTCCTTAAGAGAAAGGGAGCATCCAAGATTCATACACGTTTGTTGTCAAAAGGAACAACAAAAGGGTCCACTTAAGATTATGATGTTTTATTAGTAAATTACACACTCAGCATGGAAATTGATATAAGTTAGTCCCTGACTGCCTATATAAGCACACAGCTGTGAGATTTGGATAAAGCAATATAGTGAAAAGGAAAAGAGACTGAAGAATTAAAGAGGAGGAGGCAGGAAGAAAGGAAGATCATCACTCCTGGGTCCAGCATTGATCCAGCTGGGGTGTCCCAGTTCCTGTGGTGCCCAAACACATGGGTTTAAATGAGCTATCTTTTTATAGACAACTTTTCCCCACCCTGGAGATGTTTCTCAGTTTCTACGCAAATTAGTTCTCATGCACAACCTGTTCTTCTAGACCATTCTGAAAATGGGTCTTTAGTGATCTTGTTCACCTCAACGCAGTCCATGCCCACCTCTCAACCTCACTTCTGCTCTTGTGCTGTGTTTATCTCCAGAAGCCAGAACAAGGATCTTTGCCCTAGAAAAGTGCTGCCCTACCTCCCTATGGCCCCTGCTCCAGCCACATCCTGTTTTTTCTCACAGTGTATTATTGCCAGAAATCCCTGGTTATTACTACCAACAGTCCTTGGTTGGCTCCACAGCAATCTGGCCATCAGTGTTTGAGACATACACATGAACATCTTTTAGGCTTCTGCATTCACTGCTAAAAGTGGGAAGGCTCATTTTCAGTGTGACCCTTGTAGCAGTTGCCAATGACAGAAGTGCAGCTAGAATCTGCAACCTGTAGATTCTTTTGTAAAATAAATAGAAAAGACTCCTTCTCCTGGTTTGTTTTTTTTTTTTTTTCTCTCCAATCCATTTCAAAGGCATTCTTCTCTATTTTCAAAAATTTAAAAAAAAAAATCCCAGTCTTCAGGAATCCTCAACTATGTTTCAGCTGGAGTGGAAAGTAGAGAACAAACAGTCACATCAATTTTTCTAAGGTGAGGTTTGCTCATATAACTCTTTGAGAAGAGTGATCTATTCCATAAGTATGGATGTGCACACATATCTGTGTACATTGTGTTGCAGAAATTATGAACTCTGGACATCCACAACTGCTTACCTGTACTGGCTTAGATGAAACAGGGCATGTCTTGTAGTGGCCTATTTAGCCTGAATTGGATCAGTGAATGCTCGTAAGAGTTTGAGAAGAAAACAACCCTCTAGCTCAGTTGATAATTATGTTCTTTCCTGTGTAGTACACCTGCACCCAGAGGCTGCAAGCCTTCATGCCTTGTTATGAAGTCATTTCTGTGTCACAGTAATTCAAAAGAATCCTTGATGGGAAGTCACATTTTTACTGCCACAAAGGTTAGACTCAGATGCATGAACATGGAGCAAAAAAGCAGAGATCTTTTGACAGAGTCTTTGCTCCTAAGATACAGAATTTGCTGTCTAAACACCTTTTTTTTTTTAAATAACTTTGATTTTCTTTCCCAAATCAATGCACAAACTGTTAAGAGAGCATATGACTCATGCACTTCACTGCACAATCCTGTCATCTTTTCATGAATACAGTTACAATCATAATCTGTTGTCATATATATAATAGAAACACAGAAAAATACTAATGAAAGTACCCCAAAATTATTCATAAATATGGATAAATGTAAAATCAGGCATGCAGCTGTCCTGAATTAACCTTTCCCCTCAGCTACCTAGAGGGAAGATGATGGTGGATTCACACTGACTGCTACCAGCAGTCAGTTATCCTACAATAAAAACCCTCATACCTTTGCTCTGTACCATTTCCTACAGGCAGCTACACGCAACACAGAATCCTTCTCTTCTTCCCTCCTTAGTCTTTCTTCTGCAGCGCCATCCAACTCCTTCCATGACCACCCCCTAACCCTGATTGTCCCTCCTACAGCATTGTACCTTTGCTGTCCCTCATACAACCACACAACTCTTCCTCCTCACAGCACCAACTCCCAGCCACCTAACCCACTGTTTTATATCACACTGGACATAACTGTGACATGTTAAGGGCAAGGCTGTTCCCATTCTTTAGTAATTAGCACAGCTGGAATTCATATGGGGGGGTTGCCTTCAGCACTATCCCCATTCTCTTACAATCTGTCCTTCCACAGGAAGAGATTATTCCATTTGTGTTTGGCTGTCAGCTCAGCCTCTTAGTGAAAATACTTTGCACTTTCCATTCCCTTTTAGAAAAGTTTTCAAACATGTACCTTTGATGATAAGAAACGTGTTACATTAGTCACTGTTGCAGACTTTCATGCTAATGAATTAGTGAATTATATTTTTTTCTATTTTGGCAAAAAACATTCTATCATGTCAGATGTTCCCTGTTTACTTAAGTTCATAAAATTTGTGTGGAAAAAAATTTTAAGATTCTTTAAAATGAAACTGGCTTCTGGTCCAGAACTTGTCCTTTTTACAAATATGAAATAGTAAAAATGTTATTAAGTAATCAGTGCATCACTTTTAGTTGAGACAGGGATATGTATCCAAATAGACTGATGCATGGACTGAAAAAACAATTGAAAGACTGAATTGCCACTATATGCAAAGTCTTGACTATTTTAAAATATTTGTCACAGATTTTTAGCACCCATTTAAAGGAATTCTAAAAACTGTGAGTAGATGACTAGATGTGCCATACATCCCAGACAAGGATTAGAAAAATTAGAAAAAACACCAAACAAATACCAAAGAAATACATTTGCTGGACATTTGACAATATGTTGTAAAATATTGCACAGTAGGTATCTTGAAATTAAACAATGAATGAAAACTGAGAATTGTGTTTATGCATATCACATGATTTCACTCAATTGGGCAAAAAGGCTGATAACTAATTTTGTAGAGAAAATATTTTTTTCCCACTTTAACAATTGAATATGTAACAGAAGGAAAAAGAAAAAAAAACCACTTTGAAAAAGAATGTTCAGATACTCATTTTTTAAAGCAAATAAAGGCTGGTGAAGAAGAAAGGTGAGATATAGAATCAAACACGGTTTTAGCTATTGCTTAGGTAATCTAAAACAGATCTAAAACACTTGTTGCCACAACAGCAAAGCAAAATGAATCCTAGAATGACCAGTGTAGAACTACAACAAGAACAGAATTTACTTATGTGGAGGGAAGGTAGTAATGCTCTGCCAATCGGGAACCTTTAAATTAATTTGTTTTAAAGGCACAGGTGATGCATAAATATAGACAAGAGACATGCAATAAGCAGACTGAGTAGCACTAGGGCTCTTAACATGAACCTAAACTGAGCCATTTATAAAAACATGCACTAATACAAGGAGTTATGGGGAGACTGACAAGCTTCTTGAGTGAAACCTTGCTGTCAGTGAGTTTGTGGAGGCTGTCTCTTTTTAAAACAAATTGCTATTGCATCCACTTAAATCACATACCTAAAAACTATAATGAGAGAAATATGTGAGATTTATACAGTATTCTTATTCACAGGTTTCAGACCTTTAGATGAACTAATTTATCAACTGGAGATGGATTTCTCATTAAAAGATGAATGAAACATGACCTTTTCCAAGGATTTTGATGCAAAACAGGTGGCTTAGAGAAAATTTGCAAATATGGATAAGTGTAATTTAGGAACTCTAGCCTCATGGTTTCATTTCATAGGGTGGAAAGGTATGAAGCTTTTTTAGGAGTTCTTTGTTTGTTTAGAGCCATTATGAAAAGCCTCTACTAAATGCGAAAAACCCATTCCAGAATTAGACAAAACAAAATTTAAACCCCTCTTCATGATTCGTGACTAGTGCCAACATTTCAGAATCACCATATTGCTGGGAGGAAAACACATGGCACAAGCATGAGGCTCCTTTCCTCTTCTCTTGATGAAAATGCTGCACTCAAAATTAAGCTGTAAAAGCAGTTTTGTTTTCCTATCAGAATTGAACTGTATTTCCAAATCATCTGGTCTATCTTCTCCTTGATCACTGGCAAAGCAAAAAGTACTCAGAACCGACAACAAAATTAGCTCTAATCCCATGTTCTTTAATCCCAGCAAAGTAATTCCTCTCCTGTTGCACCACCTAAAACATCTTGGTCCTGTTTGTACAGCAAGAAAAGCGAATCAGGAGCTTTGTTGGCCAACCATGTGTGTCAGTGTGTGGCACAGGACGAAATCTGCCCACACCTGCAGCCTGAGAACAGACTCATAGGTAAGAGAGGAATAATCTTTCTCCAGACAAGCAGCAGATTAGTCTCTGAACAGCCAGGACAAGTGGTTGCTTTCGAGTTAGGAGAGGTCCTCAAAACACCCCTCTTAAACTAAAATTAGTAAATTAAATTTTGCATTCCAAGAAAACTGAGAAACTGCAAACTCAGTTAATAGTAAATCATTGGTCCCAACGCTATTACACCCCATGTGTGTGTATGTGTGTGTGTGTCTGTGTGAAAGGTTGTTTCCAGTCAGCTGTAGGAAGCTATTGAGTCTTATTCACAGCATTTTTGAGATCTGGATCAGAATGAATGCCTGCCGATGCCTTTTATCAAAGACAGGAAACTCCTACTCATCACCCAGCCAGCTGCTGTTGTTATCAGCTCATTTGCTGCTTCCTCTCTCCCCTTCAGGAGACTTCTTGGGAGCAGAGCGCACACTTTGTCTGTACGAGGAAAAGTAGATTGAAATAGAGCAAAAGACTAAGTAAGCATGAGGTTAGTTTCGCTGTTTGATTAATTAAAAAGAGGAAAACTGCTGGAAATCATACTGTATTTTATTGTGCATTGTTTCTGCCAAACACTTCTGCCACTGTTTCAGCATTGCTCCCACCATCTCCCTTGAGCCTGGCAGAAGTCATGGCAGCAGGAAATGCCATCAGCTTCCATAGGGAAAAGGTACGCATTAATCCTGGCTTTACAGAGCCCCTTGGAAATAAATAATAATAAAAAATTAACATTTAAAAAAAAAAAAAGTAATCTCCAGGACTAAAGAGAGCACCCAATTTCTTTTATTATAAATTTTTAGGAAGAAAACTTGAGAAGGAATGAAAATATAATTAATAAAAGATGATGCTTTCACTGAGACAGGTAAATAGAAAATAAAAATAACCGCCTTTATGTGATTATCTTTGTCTCAATAAATTTCAGGAGGGTATTTCACTGAAATCAGTTACAGCTAGAAACTAAACAAGTGAGATTGAATGGTCACAATACATTCTTCCTACCCACAGCACTCCCATATTAAATAGGCAGCTCATTTAAACATTAAGACAAGATGGTTTTCAATATATTGACTGATTACTGTGATAAAAATGTGATTATGTAAACCATGTCTTTGTGACAAGCAAACCAGTCATTTTCTTAAATGTGCACTGTTATAAGAAATCAAAAGCAAATTTTAGCACCACATGTATATACATTCTTCATGGTTATGGAAGACTGATTATTTCCAAGATCAGAATTTTAAAGGTAATCTAATAATTGTTCTGTTAAGAAAATTACTAACAGCGGATATACTGATGGAACAGACTGTGACAGAGTAAATTCTTTGACAGCATATGCTGGTTTTCTTCTTAGTAAAGGGAAGGTCCTTGACACTGAACTCAAGATAATTAAAAGATACACACCTGGTTGAAACCAGTGTGCTAAGTGCTCTAAAATCAATGGAGAAGCAAAGAGTTGTCCTCATGTAAGACAAGTGTCTAAGACAGTTTGGTTTAATTTGCCTCAAGAAAACTCTAATCCTCACTGTGGCCTACAGGGAGAAGCCAGGAGACTAACTTAGAAAAAACCATAGACAATGTGGCTCAATAGCTTGTGATTTTTAAGGAACACCAGGGAGAAAATTTGTACCTGAAAAACAAATTACCTGTGTTATGGGTATGTGACTGAGACTGGTGTTGGTGGAAGATGAAGGTATAACATATAAAGAATATGTTTCATGCTGACCAAAATATTCTAGAGGCACACTGCAGGAGAATGAAATTGGTTTGGGATAGGTTGCTCCAGCACCAAGAGGCATCAGTGGCTTAGGCTTAAGTGGTGACTAGGACATGGCACTGTCCAATATTAAAAATCCACTTGTAAATTTCTGTATGCACGCATGACAGCACAAACACTGTCTTGGAGCCTGTTCCTTTGAACATGGCAATTTAATCTTAGAAATCATTTGGGTTAATGCAGTGGCAGAAAAGGAGCAATTTTTTTTATGCCTCCCAATTTCCAGAGGCAATAAAGAAAATCACAGAATGATGAAGGTTGGGATAGACCTCTAAGATCATTGAGTCCAAGCTGTTTACAAACACCATCATATCAACTAAACTACACTGTGCTGCATTGAGTTGTTTCTTGAGCACTTCTAGGGATGGTGACTCCACCACTTTCCTGGGCAGCCCATTCCAGTGCTTGGTAACCCTTCCAGTGAAGAAATTCTTCCTGCGAATTTGTTCCACATGAACTCTTCATGTGAATGTTTCCAAAGGTTTAAGGATTTCCAAAGTTAAGTTAGAGTGCCTGTATATTCTTGTTTTGTGTTGTTAAAATGTAACTATACTTAGTTACCAAATGCAAAGATGGGAAAAAAAACTTCAAAAATAATAACATAATCACACAAGAGCTTTAAACAAAATCAGAGTTTCCACTCTATCAAAACTGAGATGATCCCTAATTATTTACGGTTCCTTTCGCAGAACTATCCAGCTGCTCATTTTGAAGGTTGTGGTGGACAGCACAGCTGCACTTTGCAATGCATGATATAAGAGGAAGAAATCTAGCTTGACTCAAATATTTAAATTTCCTTTTCAGCTTTATCAATGTGATTGGTGTTAAAGTTTGCTTTTGTCCCCTTGGCTAAATATCCCTATTTCCATTTGCACTTCAAAATCATAAACTACTTCTCAACAACTTCCTCCATGTCAAAATCTCCATTTTAACCAGCTGCAGAAATATCTGGTGCCTCAAAATAAAACTATTTTGATGTTAAAAACACTGTTGAGTAGAACAGAACAAGGGATATTTCCAATGCTTCAGTAATTCAAAGGTCACTGGATGAGCATTAGAAAAGAATCAAGCCTGTCACACGCAGTGATATCTTTTTCTTTTCAATAAGTTTGTTGCATTATAAAATAACATGGCATGTGTTGACACAAGTCTTGACACATTAACCAGAAGGAGTTACAATCCTCTGTATGCCTTGTGTGACTTGACATAATATTTGAATAGTGAGACACAATATGCTGTCAGGAATTTTTCTGTCAGCCTGGGGTATGTTAGTTCTGTGTAATTGCACCAAAGCACTTCTGACCTTTTGAAATTGCCAGATTTATACCACTGTCTGTCACTTTATAATTCCTCACACATATAGATGTATATTTGCATGGGTATGTAAACCTGTGACAGATGGCTAAATTACAGTGTCTACTATTAAAAAATGTAGAATTTCCAATACAGGCAAAATCCCTGGTATTAACTGTGAGTTAACATTTTCAGGCTACCAGATGCTCACCAAGCCACTGCCACCTTACTCAGGTCTCTCACCAGGACCAGAGGAGAAAGTACAGTGAAAAAGCTCTTGGAAAAAATAAGGAAAGGGAGATTGCTCAGTAATTATTGCCATAAGAAAACCAGACTTGAGTTGGGGAAATCAATTCTATTCAATTCATTTTGAAACAGAGCAGGATAGTTAGAAACATCCCCCAGAACATAAATCCACTCCTCCTGTCACTGGTTACCTGGGAGAAGAGCCAAACCCCCATCTGGCTACAAACTCATTTTTGTTGAGAGTGATGAGATCTCACCTGAGCCTCATTTCCTCCAGGGTAAACAACCCAGCTCCCTCAACTGCTTCTCACAGGACTTGCAAAACCAAGGGATTTTTTTTTTTTTTTTTTTTATGCAGCATTGCTTGTATCTTCTCAAGGAAACCATTCTAAAGTGAGGGGTTCAGCAGCTGCAAATCTGGAGGTAGAAGGAAGCAGATATATTTGTCCAAAAGGAGCACCTCTGTGCAGAAGGGTATTTAGAATCATAGAATGGTTTGGGTTGGAAGGGGCTTTAAAGATCATCTAGTTCCAAAATTTTAAATTCTTCAAGCCTGTGGGGAAAGAAAAAAACAACAAAAAAACCAACAAAAACCCCAAAAGACAGAGAAGGATATGACTCTTAGTTCTGTTCCTTTATTTCACACTGAGTTTTCATTGGATGGAACTCTTCAGCATGATTTAGAGCTCCCTTTGGTCAGTGCTGCAATTTGCAGTAGAGTTCCATTTCCATCCTTTCCTTTTCCATCCCCTTCCCATACATTTCCAGGAGCATGACACACTCAGCAATGCCTACACAGACTGAACACACACACACACACACATGCCCACACACACACACACACACACATGCACACAATATTTCCTGTGCTTTAAGTTGCCCATCCATTGAAGTAGGAGAAGCAATAAAGCGATATGTTCATTTCGTTCTGGGGGAGTGAACAAAAAGGAATCCATGGGATCTGGGTAGCTTCACAAATAACTGGCATATGAAGAACAGGTACAGAAGTTAACATCTGTGCATTTTTCTTAAATAGCTTTTTAGATAAATTGTATCTATTTACAGACATTTTTGAAAGGTTTGCTTCCTTGTGCTTTTTAAAAAAACCCTAACAGCTAGGATGCTTATTCAGTGACATAGTTTCTGGTAAAGAAACTACAATTGGAAAAATTCCAAAACAAATATTATTTGCTTTTTGACCTAAACCTAAAATGAAGGTTTTTCTATGAATCCAATGTTTTATAAAAGCATACACAAACAAAAGAGTAGAATGTTCCAGGAGACTATTAATGTGGAATGCTAAAAAGTAGCAGTAAACCTTAAAAAAAAAAAGGAAGTATAAAAATAGATTTTAAAGATGTTTTTAGAGAAATGTTATGAGGTTAGAAGGATCATCTTGTATACAAACCATCCATTTTCTGACACTTTTATCACAGTTCCTGATTTCTCGTTGAGGTTTTGTTACCTGATGTGTCAAATGAGTTTTGATTCTGACAAATGGAAAGATAATGCTAAATATATTCTTTCAAAAATCAATGTATTCTAACATCATAAACAACTTTTTTTGGGGCTGCAAAAGATATTAATGAGAGCTACATGGAGAGATTAAAGGATCTTTTTTCTGTGGAAGGTTCTTTAGATTTCTCTTCAATAACTGGAGGTGCATTATTTCACTAAGGGATCAGATCCATACTCAGCCTAAACTGTCATGGTACCACTGTCTCCAGCAAAGATTAGCACATTTTTTTATGCTTCCTAAGACTCTGGACAGTTACTGTTTATACATCAATTTCCAGGGACAGGAATTTATTTCCTTCCCATTCCTCTGAAACACAACATTGTGATAATATAAAAGATGCCTCGAGTGTGGTCTCTTATGAAGAGGATCTTTTTTCCTGCTTTATTAATCTTTCTCAGGAATGTGTACCTGGAGAGAAGAAATGCTTTTCCTCAGTCACAGACACATAAGTCTTTGAAATTTAGTCTTTAGAGAAAACCCTTTTTGTATTGTACAGAGTCATACTGTGAGTAACAAAGTCCATAAATAAAAGAGTGCCACAGAGCTCCCAGGTTATCTGTTTAACAACGACAACTTTGTTCTTCTTGCTAATTTAACACATTTTGGTATGCTAAGATTCCGTGATTTAATCATTCTTAACAATAGATTAAAACGATTCCCACTGAGATTTGAAAAGCGAGAGCAACCAGAACACAGGCCTAAATCAATGTGTGCTCTGCAAGCAGGCTGAAAATTAGAAAAGGTTGGATCCTCTATTTTTTTTGCATGAAAATTAAATTAAAAGTGGTAGGAAGTCTCTAACTTCTTTATGTTTCCTGGAATATATTTGCAAAATTAAGGTCTATTGACAGCAATGAGAATTTAGGTATTAAGTTAGATTAGATAATCCCTTATGGAAATTTCAAAATGAAAGAGCAATAAATCCTTGGATTTATTTTGACTGAATAAGATGAGGTTCTTAATTAGTTTTATTTAATGTTTTAGCTTTACTATGTGCTTCAGTTACATGATTATTAGGTTAATTTATCAATGAAATTAAATAATTGTGGAAAAAATCTGAATTCGCTGTATAACCCCTCATCAGCTTGTAAAATCTAATTTGAAAATGTGTTTTTACTTCTAACTAAAACATACAGAAGGTGCCAAGAATTTGTTTAGTCATTGTACTAAAGGAACTCTTTTAATAGCTCTAAACACTTTGCTGACTCTGTCCCCAAAACATAGTTTTCCATGAAACTAGGGAAAGGAACATGTGTTGGAGGGCTTTGATCCCTTACAGCTGACAGATGGAACAGCGAAGTTCTAAAACAGCAAAAGAGCCATTGCCAATCATCCAGCAGGTCAGTTCCAGCAGAACTAAAAGCTCTGTAGGGCAGGAAGGAAATTTGTCAGCTCTCCTGCTTTGTCCATGAGATTTATTTACCAGAGCTCTGTTTGGGACTTGCTTTCTGGAGCAGCATTTATTCCTGGAGGGTGACTGCAGCCGCTCTTCTGTCCTTGGATCCTGTATCAAAGATAAGAATGATTGGCTACTGCTTTGGGCAAAAGAAAAGCTACAGAATAATAAACGTCAGACAAGTATTTGGTCAAAGGATGGCCCTTCCTCCTGGTGTTGCTTCTCCTGACATGAGGATGGGGAAGTTCTGCAGCCCAACACAAGGAATTAAGTGAATTAAGTACCAGCTTTGAAGTTTTGGAGGTGTAAAATAGGCTGAAATCCAATGCAAATGATTCTAACATATTCAAAAATTCTTTTTAAATACCAAAGGAAAAAAAAAATTCAATTTTAGACATTAAACTTACTTGAATACCTATAGGTGATTTGAACTTATCTTTTCAAAACCAAAGTGTTCCATTTGTAGATCCAGGGATATGAATTGGAGAGGGAGGAAGGGCAGCAGGCAGGTAACTGCGGGGATGGTTCATTTCTGCTGACACTGTGGCTAGTAGAACATCAATTGTGAAAAATCGAACCTGACACTATTGATGAAACTGGAAATATGACAAAAAAATTCCAATATCTCTTTCATTTATTTCATGGATTCATGGACTTTAGAGGGCAGAGGGGGACAATTATAACCACATCATCTGCCTGCTTCTATTACATAAGTCATACAACTTTCTTGATTTAACTTCTATGGGTGAAATGAAATATAAATTGTTCTATTATTATAAAATGTGAATTATTCCTAAACAAAATATGTCTATCTACAACTTCCATATGCCATAATTCATTTAAAGTTTCCTGCTATATTTGAGACTCCTCTTAATAATTTTTGTTATATGATTTCCTATTAACTGTAATCAAATTCCACTTAATGAGTGAGGGAATCAGTGCAGAGTTTGAGAATTCAGTTTTTTGCTATGGAATCTTTACATATGGACAAATTTCACCTCACTATTGAGCTTTTCTACTTCTCTCTACAAATTTTATGCCTCAGTTTTGAGGGGAAATTCTGAGGTTAAATGCCGCAGAATTAAAAATAACAAATTAGGAAAAAATTTAAAAATGGAAGCAAACTAACAGAGCAGAAACTAAAAACAATCTATCTATGCAACTGTCAAATTAACAAGAGATCCACTAGTCTAAGGTGCCAGGTGTTCTCATCACTCAATCAGTTTTAAGAAGTAATTCCTTAAATATTGAATTCTCACTCTGGAGATTGTCCCATTCCTCATTCCCACAACCTCCTTGAGAGAACCATGTGGCTGAATGTCACAAAATTGTTTCATTGTTTAGATGACACCATGGAAAAGCCACCTAGGATCTGCCCAGAAACTAGAGCTAATGGTTGGCCAGATTGATCCCAATTTTCTGGGACAATCCAGAGAACCAGGAACAACATGAGGGGATGTGCAGGGATGATCCAGGGCAGAACAGCAGCAGCAACACCCATAAGAACTTGGTTTGTTCTGTAAGCTTTTGTGGGACACAGAACCCCATGGGAATGTCACAGTTCCATTGGATCCCAGAACAGTCAAACAGTGGGAAAGAGGAGAAAAACAAGAAATGTCATCCTTGTGAGAGTCTGTATGTGTAGGTGAGTGTTTGGCTTTGTGTTGGGAATTGCTGCACCCACAACATCAGTGAACCTTTTAACTGCTCTGTGATCCTGCCATAACTCCATTGCCCTTGGCTGGTTTTGATAGAGGGAAGTAAAGATTTGGAGCATCAAAAGCTTAAAAGTATGTCCAGAACTTGCATTTCCCTCCCTGCAAAACCCCCAAACATGAGCAAGAAGAGGTGCAGCTGTACTATAGAAAATAGAAAGGAATGAGTAGCCTGACACCACACACAAAGGACATAAATGGACAGGGACACCAATGCCTGCACCAGGCACTTTAGCAAGGACAGAGAATTGGTGGGACACCCCATCACAAAGCAAGGAAAGCTTGAGAGCACAACAGTCTACTCTTCTGAATATCAAGCTGTGAAGAACTAGAAGTACAACAGACACAATTTCCCTTGCTAAATTCATGTTCTGAGCTCCTTGAATCCTTCCCAGTCCTTTAATAAATCCTTTCCAATTTATCAATGCAATTCTTGAACTCAGGATTTCAGAACAGAAGCAGCAGCCTCCTAAGGAGAAATAGCACAATCAATTTCTACTCAATATTCTCATGTTTTTGTCTCACATTCCCCTTTTTAATATGGAATTGTATTGAGTGTTCATGCTTGGTGTGACTTCTTGCACCTTTTTAAAAGCATCTTCTCTTCAAGACATTTGTAGCTGCAAAATGTGGCTTCTATTCACACTTCACTACACCAAAATGTAACTTGGCTGAGTTGCAAATTGTATATTTATACTACACTTACTAAACTGCCTACACATCCCTGCTGAATTCTACCTTTTTTTTTTGACATTCATTTGTGTTTGTGTGCATTTGCTATAAATTCAATCAATAACAGTTTTGTTTTCATCCAAGTCATTGATAACAATATTAAATAGCAAAAGGTCAGGAACTGTTTCTTAAAGACCTCACAAATATCAGTAAGAAAGACAGTGTTAAATCAGTATGAACTCTTCTATTGATTTTGTATCACCTGGCTTCTTAATCAAAATATCATCCTGTAGCAAACCATAACAGTTTACAGAAAAGGAAATGGTAAATTGTACTACTGCTGCTATCAATGACACTTCCATTTAAAAGAAAATTTAATATCCATGTAGAACTCATGAACCCAGGCTGCCTAGTATTGTTACCCATGTTGGACTATTTTGATAGTTACAAATATTCTTACAATATTTATTGTAAAAAATGCCAAGAGACCTGGCTGCTGAGCATTCAGGAGTTCACATACAAGCCTTAGCGTGGCAATGATGTTCAATCATCATTAGCACTTTCAGGCAAACAGCAGAAGATGTCAGTCTGTCATCTGATAGTCACTCAGCAGTATTACACCTTCCCCTGCCAGCCTTCACTTATGTAGTGCCTAACACAGGAAGAAAAACTTCAGGCAGGGAAAAAAAGAAAAGATAATAAAAATATTACAGTTATTGTAACCAATTTTTTATGTATCTGCTAACTATGAGAAGGAGAATAGAGAAGGTTCAAGAGGTATCCTATAAATGTGTATAAACTCCTGAAGAGAGAGTGTGAAGAGGATGGAACCAGGCTCTCTTTAGTGCTGCTCAGTATCAGGACAAGAGGCAATGGACACAAAGTGAAGATGTTCCCTCTAAACATCAGGAAACTTTTACTCTGCAGATGACTGAGCACAGGTGTAACTTGTGCAAAGTTGTGGAGTCTCCCTCCTTAGAGACACCAAAGAATTTTCTGGGCATTGTGTGGTGGGCTTCTGGCTCTTGGTGGCCCTGCAGGAGGGTTGGACCACCAGAGGTCCCTTTCAATCCTTCAATATACCTTAAAGAAGACAGAGCTCCTCCTCTTTTTCAGTGATCAGTGATATCTCTTGCATCCTGGGAAAATGCCATCACTTCAAGTATTACACATTGTTTAAAATTTGGATCATTATGATATAAATTTTGACACAAAATGAAATATTCTTTGATCCAATTTATCCAGCCAGACCAGAAGTGCCTCAGAGAGTGCATTGAATTTCCTAGTGGAGGGGAATGATACCTTTTACTAGAGCAACCTTTGCACTGTCAGATTTCTTTTTTCCCAGATGCCTCAAGGTACATTCTGTTCCCTCTAGTAGAGTCAGTTCTCGTCTAACCAAGTTTCTACCTGGTAAACCAACATATTTAATCTATTGCATTTCAAACAAAATAACTTTTTTTTGTAAGATTGTTCACATTTTTTTTATGCCTGAGGTGTCTTCCATTGCACAACGCAACTTATACTTGGTGGGCAATTAATCAAATTGGAAGCATTTGAGAAACAATCTTAAAAATTATGAAGTTAGAAGTAAAAACCATGAAAAGGAAGAAACTATAGATATTAATTCATAAATATTTCTATGATAAGGGCCATATAAGTATTTAAGAGAAGCAAAGGGAGAGGAACAAGAAAAAATATGCTGGGAAAGAATATGACCTGTGTCACAGTAATTTAGAAAGGTAGATAGTGTGACACCATTGAGCCTATCATCTTTTGAATGACTGCATGATAATAGCACAGTCTAATGCTAACATCTGTATGTGTGAATCAAAATGAAAATTAATTTCTGTATGAATTCGAACTGCTGAAATTAGAAACGACAATATAGAAAATGTCAAGAAAATGCAAATTACAAGATTATGGACCTCAATATGTTCATTTTTTTTATTTGAAATGTGCTTCTCTGTATCTGATAATGTAATTTTACTTGAGCAAAATTTTAAAAACTAAATCTACTACATGTCAGTGTCTGTCATTTCTTTAAATTATATTCCTGAGAAATGAAAATATATTTTAATACTTTGTATATGTTACTGAGACAAAACTCAGCTCAGTTCATGAAGGTGAAGAAACTCCACAAGCAAGTGTAATCTAAAGCTGTGAATTGCCATAAAGAGAGTTCCAAGATTCATTTCTGTACTTATTCAGGAAAAGAGGGTGAGCAGTGTACAAGCTGCTCCCAGACACATCCCTTGAGGAATTAACTGTAGTAATATGATGTTGGCTGTTCATTTTCTTTCTTTTTGGGTACAAACATATTTCTCATAGATATACTGTATAGTTCCCAGGGCCAGCTATCTCACAAGTGAAATAAGGAGCAGCATCCCTGGAGGTTCAAGTCCAGTGTTCACCTTGGTGAGATTGGGAAGCCATCTGCTGTAGCAGGAGAATCCCATAATTACAAAATTATTTAGGTTGGAAAAGAACCCTGAGATTATTTGGTCCAACCTTTTGCCAACCAGACAACAGCACTGAGTGCCACACCCAGTTGTTTCTGAATACTTCCAGGGATGGTGACTTCACCACCTCCCTGAACAGTCCATTACAATGCTTAACAACTTTTTTTGGGAAGAAATACTGTCTGATACTTAACCTGAACCTCCTCTGGCACAGGTTGAAGCCTATCACTTGTTACCTTGGAGCAGAGCCTGACCCCTACCTGGCTACACCAGAGTGATGAGGTCTTCCCTGACCCTCCTTTTCTCCAAGCTAAACACCCCCAGCTTCCTCAGCTGCTCCTCATAGGACTTACCTTCCAGACCCTCCCAGCCCAATTGCCATTTTCTGGACATGTCAGAGGAGGGAGGGCAGAAATGGTGTAAAGCAAGTTTGCAAACCATTCTGTTTCACAGCTAAATACTGGGATACTCATATCTAAAGGACTGCTTGTCACTCACATTTCACTTCTTAAACTTTGTTTCCATTTCAGCGTTGAAATTCTGAAATGGTGTTTAGGATGAGCACTAGCAGCACTCAGCAGCTGCAAGTTGTTAACATATGATCTCTTCCTGCTGTAAAAGCAGCAATCCTACAGAAATGCTTACAAAATTCATAGACCAAATCATTTAAACAAAGCATTCAATACATTCTCCAAACATTAGGGGGGAAATAAATTCCAGAAATGATAAGATTACTTCTATATATATTTTATTGCTAAAAATATTCCTCAAAGCACATTTGTGAATTGCTCACAAGTAGCTCTTTGAAAATATCCATTGCTTCAGGCATTGGTTAATTTTGATCAAATATCTTTTCAGTTACCCAGCAGGAGAATATGGAAAAAGCTTGTACCAGACTTTTCTGAGAGGTGTAGATTGAAAAGAATAAATTGTGCAATGGGCACAACTTGCCATACAAGACGTGATGAAACACAGGAATTTTTACACAGAGAGTTGTTCAGCACTGAACCTTGAGAAGCTGTGACACTGGCTGGTAATGTCAGTAGTAGATACCCAGCTAAGTTACCTAGGTACAATGAAATAAGGGGAAATGACAGAAAAGAGTGAAGGAATATTACTGCAAGGGAAATGGCAAGGAAAGAGAAGATACTCTGAATGATGGGGTAGAAGGGAGTATCATCAAAGAAAGACAAGATAAAAGCAAAAATCAAACAAAAAGATAAAAGATACAGATTAGACTAGAAGGTAACTTTAGATAGCTGCAATCAAATAAAAGATATAACAAATAAGTTAATTAGTGGCACAGCTAACTGGTTCAGATAGGAATTCAATTTAATCAAAACAACTACAGTGATTTTCTAAGGATGAGGTCTCAGATCAAATGGGATGTGGCCTGGTGACCCCTGAAATGACAGGTATATTGGCTGTCTGTGTCTTTGGGATGGAACAGAGAAGTCTGCAATGCACAAATCTTGTTTGTTCGGATGAGGATCTTGCTGTAGCTACACCACTGCTTGCAGGCCGTTCTTACATAAAGCTGATGTTATACACTACTCTATTTACTTTTAATTTCACTTAACATTAGGCAAACAATGAAAGTATCAATTATATATCCAATTGAAATGGTATTATCAAGCTGAAAAAAAGCTGAAGTATGAAGATTTTCCCTGACTCTTATATATGGCAATAAAGGCATCTGCCTGATTTAAGGAAAGATGAATTCCAAGACTCCATTTGCAACTCCTTTTCAACAAAAATGTCTGTAAGCCCAAAGATGTGCCCGTCTGCCGTCAATGGAATTCTTGAAATTTTCTTTCAATAAGTAAAGCCAAGTCCCTGTTCTGCAAATTGAGCTCTCTGTAGTGTTATTTCAAAAGATCCTTACATTTGGGCAAATGTGGAGTGCTGCAGAATTTGCATCAGTTATTGTGCAGACTTAGGCATGTTAGAAAATTACACTGCCACTTTTCTCGTTATGTCCTAAGTGATTTACTGTCAATACTACTCAGAAATAACCAGTAATAGTTCTCACACTGTAATTTAACTGTAAACAAAGCTAACTGAATACTTACATAGTTGATCTATTTCGTTTCCACATATTTTTTTAGCTGAGGCACCATTCCACTGTGTTAAATACCTACTTCAGCATAAAATATTGTTGGATTTTCTAATTTTTCTTTTTTTTTTTTCCTAATGAATTCCATATGCCATGGTTCTGACTATTTTCATTTCTCTAGTGACTAAACAAGGAGACCTGTGGAAAACAGCTCAAGTATTCTGAGAATTTCTTGAAACAAATTTGCTATTAGAAGATTATGTTGATTCACAAGAAATTTATTCTGTTTATGTTCTCCAATATCTTTCACATTTCTTTAATTTTCTATAAAAAGGTGACTGGAATTGAAATAGAGCTGATTCAAGGTTCATTGCCTGTATCACAAAGTCCCTACAGTAGCTGCTGAAAGCTCCAGCAATGCAAAGGAGTTCATAGGGTATGTCCTTACCCCTGTAAGCAATTACTGCCTATTGTGTGATGATCTTTTTTCCCCACTCCTTTGCTTCTTGTGTTTTACTGATTCACGAAGCACTGTTCACCAAAATACATTGTTCCTCTATGCAGATATTGACCTTGTTCTAAACCTGAATCAACAGCTGCTCAGCTTCTGCAGTCACACTAGGCCCAGAGCTGCTTTGCTGCTCTGCTCCTACATGAAAATAGTTTTTAAATTAATCACTCATCCTTTCTAAGCTGAATCTGTCTCCTGGATGAAAAACACCCCTCTCCATTTCAGCTGCCCCTGAAGCTCTTTGTAGGAGCACCCCTTTTCCTGCTGAAGTGCCTCCCTCTGTGAAGATTCTTTCTCCTACATAGATGGATTTGTCCTTCCCTAGCATGAAATGTAGGCCTACTTAAACACCCAGGCAGAGAAATTTCATGATGCAATGTATTCCTTAAATCCATGGTTCATGCTAGAAGTGCAGTAAAAATTAGTTTTAATCTTTAGTATTAGCATAATGCAAAAAAAAAAAAAAATTATCTTCACTCAACCCAGCACTATCTTATATATTATTGTTTCTCTTTTTAATGTAAACTCTGGGCTAAAGATTGTGAGAATGAACAGCAGCAGCGAGGCTGCTGACTTTAATTTCCCTTGAGCTAGGACTCTCAGATGCATCTCGTGTCCCATGATTTAAATGTCTTTCTCATTTGCACTTCTGACTCTTGCCTACCCAAAACAAGGGGACAAGAAATACATTGCATGTATGGTGCACAACGAGCTAAGTCTTACACAATCTCATTGTCATAGAATGAGGAGGGAAAACGTGGCCGTTGTTGAAGAGGTTTTGTTTGTATTTTTCCTTACTGTGTGAAATCACAGACCTTTGAAAAAGAGGGAGGGAATGAGAAAGGGAACAAAATCCCCTGTATTTTTTAGAACTATAAGATCAGAGAGAAGTGCAGGAAATATCTGTGCTGTGTTTTGATTGTCTTCATTTGAAGGTACAAAAACTCATCAGGAAAATAACTCCAGTGAAAAGGGATATAGAAATGGCAAGTAAAGAATAGTGTACTGTCTCATATTAGACTATAATGAAAGGCAGAAGCACAGATCTATGTGCCAAAAAGCTTCAGATCTGCATGAAATTTCTTTATAATCTTTTTTGCCACTGTTTAAAGGAACTGATCTCCTTGTGATCTGTTCCTAGTATCTCACTAACACAACTACTGCAAGCTAAGTTAGGGTTTCAAGATCAATAGTTTCATAGATCCACTCTTCATTTCAAACAAAATATTAAAAAATCAAAAATCATAGCTATCATCAATTAAGATGTTAGGGGTTAGGTTTCTTTCCTTTTGTTCCTTTTTATGTATAGAACTTTTTCCCAAAAGTTGCTAGGAAACACTAACGACTGAGTACCTAAGAAAAACAAGAAGTGGCCAAGCTCAGGGTAGGAGGGCATCTAGTTGCACTTCTCTTATCTGGGAATTTTACTCTGAGAGGCAGAGATACCACAAGAATTGGTCAGGTAATGGATGGGGCTGGGGCAGCTGCTGGCTCTCTCTCTCTCAGCTTCAGAGGAGGACAGTCAGAGCTGCTGCTTGAGGAAGGGAATTCACTGAAACCACCAAAACCCAGCCCGGAGCTGCTTCTTCTGCCGTGGGGTGAGCCTCTGCTTGTGAGAGCAGCCACTGAACTGGGACCTTATTAACACCAAGCCACTCAAAAAAGGGATCTATCACCATCTGCTTAGGTGCCTGGGATCCTGAGTCTGCCCTTCTCTGTCCTGCTCAGAGCTGGGCCGCCGCTGCACTGCCCCTGCTGTTTCTCCAGCACTGCTCCGAGCTTTTCACTGCACTGTAATTACAAAATTACAATAATTCAGAGGGAAGGGGTTTATATTTTCCATTCCAAAGGAGGCTCCTGCCTTCCTTAGCAGACACCTGTCTTTCAAACTGAGACATATGGAAAATTTGTGTGCAAGTTAAAGTTATTCTGCTATAATGTCAAATTTATTAAAAAAAGTTTTCTTCCTTTTTAGTCCCAAATTCATCAAACGCATACTCTTTTGAAGAGCACATTTTTTTTTTTCATTCTGACAGCTCATCTGTGGATTTAAAATAATACAGAAATAAAGCTTTCTTGCAGTTCAGAAATTCTCTCATCTCTGTTTGAAATTATGTAACTGCCTCAATCAAAAAAACCCTCTGGAAAATATGTGCCAAGAGATTTGTGTGTTTGCAGTTCTGGTGAATAGATCAAATGTGCCACTCTCTGTATGTTTTCAAAATCTTCTTTCTTACAAAAGAAATCACAGCATTCATAGTTCCTTTTTTACTGTGGACTAAAACTGTAGCACCTCTGCTGCAGTATGTCACAGTACCAGCTGGCTTGTACTGGGCAATTAATTTGGCTAAGGAAGCCAGCTCTTTCCATAAACCAGCCACTAGGTTGATTGACAGGAACCTCAACCAACCACATTCCATCCTGAGCTGCAGGTATCTCGCTGGCTCGGGAGCTGGGTGGTGTCAAAGATCAGACCAGTGAGTTATCCAGGCAAACTCTGTTTGTAAAGAGGGGTTCAACCAATAAACCACATGAACATCGGGTGTGTGATTGTCTCTGTCTCTGACCTACCCTTGCAGTATTACACACCACTCCTAACAACTCCGTAACAAACAGTCCCTATACACTGAAAAACACAAACTAGTCTAAATCGGGCCAACTCACAGCTTCTTTATTACATGCCACTTGCTTTCCTTTTTTTGTCCTCATCTACATTCACTTTAATGCTTCTAAATCATCATTGATTGGTGCTGTGAGGACTAGGAAAAGCTGTGAAACTAAATTAACATTCACCTGATAAAAATTGAGATAAAATTAAAATTGCTATTTACCCTCTATGGGGTCTTGCTGAAGGCAGCTCCTACTTTTTCAGAAAATCAGTCTACTGTTAAAGCAGTAATCCAGGAGGAACTTCTAATCCAAAGATATTATTCAATATGCTTTCAGTCATGCTGCAAACTCCTTTATTATTCATGGCCACTGCCTTGCTTGCTTTAGGTTTGATTTGTGGCTGTGCTCCAAGCCCAGAAAAGGCATTCAAGAGTGGAGTGTGAGAGGAGACAGTGTATGAAGGCATCAGAGAGGAGAGGAGAAGCTGCAGCTGATACAAGGCATACTCAAGAAGCAGAGATGCACTTTCAGCGGAGGCATTCAATGGAAGTGGCGCCAGAGTGTGAACAAAGGCAGCCAAGAGAGTCTCCAAGAAGGAGAGAGCCAGACCATCAGGTGTCTTATTTCAGCAAAGGGAGGGGGAGGGGGAAACCTAAAAATTCAGAAATTATAATGATGGCACTGCCTTAGAATGCCTGTTGGATTTCTCTTAAGCCTGCTGAGTTCTCTATACAGAAACCTCACTTATCTAAATCCATCAAATCTTGTTCTCAGCTTAGTTAACTGCAAACTTGTGCCTACATTAGAGCACACCAGCAGGTCTTTGGGACAATAAATGTGCTATATATTTAAACATCAGCCAGCAAAATAAAGTGCCAACCCTCTCCAGTATTGTTAGTGATTATATCCCTGTTCATCTTCTTAAGCACAACGCTGTACACCCCTGTATTGCAGAGTGTGCCTTGGTGTGACACACAGTCACTGCTTTAAATGTCAAGACTTCTGTATTTCCTTACTAACAAGAGGGATTGCAGGTTCCTCAATGTGTTTGAAATCCCCATTGTAGCAGCTACTAAGGTTTTATTATTTATGTTCCTGTTCATACCCAGTGCAGCACATTGATGATTCTGTTACTGTTTCTTTTCTTCCACCGCAGTACAGAAGATATTTAATGATCCAATGAAGAAAACCACCCAAGAATTATAGAGAATAATTATCTCACTGAAGAACAGTATGAATTCCCTAATAAGTCCTTCCTCCCCCACCTCACTCATCTCCCTGAAAAATATAATAAAATCTTTTATTCACTAGGCAGGGTAAAGCAAAGTGGAAAAGCTTTGTTGAAAGCATCTAGATAACGTCTATTATTCTATGAGAATAAGGTTTGTGAAATAGGCACCAGATATGTACACCCAAAGTACTCATCTTAGCAGAAAGTAGGTCATGGCTAACATAAAAGTGAATGCTTCAAAATAATCATTTTAAGAGGGTGTGACAGCATAAGAAATTAAAATATATAAATTCTGAGCAGTTATAAAAATCCACTTGTAACCAAATGTGTTTCAATAAGCTGCCTGTACCTAATATTTTATTTAAAGATTAGCATTCTCAATATCTACCATAATTTATTTTTCCAAGAATAAAACAGAGCTGCATATATAACAGTTGGGGAGAGATCTGTTTATCTGTTCTGTCAATAGATAACCTAAGTATGCAGCCTTTTCCTGGGTGTAGACAGGAGGGGAGCTTTTCCTATTTCTACTTTTCAAAAGCTTATCTAAATCTATGTTCTTTTACAAAGCATTTCTGAATAAATATGATCAAGCAGGTTTTCAGGACTATAATTTTAAAGAGGAGGGTTGGTAATATAAAGTCTGAAGGCACTACATCACTGAATCAACTGAGTAAAGAACCAAAATCAACATCTTACAAAAATGAGTCAATTGAGTCTCTCTGATGTTCAGTCCTGTATTTTTGCTATTTTCAGGTTACAACTGTACCAGTGAGACAGGAATATTCTCTGACAGCCAGGAAAGCAATTGTATTAAGGGGTGCTTCAGGCACAGCTTCACCAGCTGGGCAAGGGAGGGGATTGTCCCATTCTGCTCTGCACTGGGGCAGCCTCACCTCGAGTCCTGGGGGCAATTTCAGGTATCATAAGGAAAGATATAAAGCTGTTAGAGGAGAGACACAGAGGTGGTGAAAAGTCTAGAGGGAAGACATTCACAGAACAGCTGAGGGAGCTGGAGTTGTTCAGCCTGGAGGAAGTGAGATTGAGGAGACCTCATTGGTGTTGGCAGCATCCTCGCAAGGGGAAGGGGAGGGGCAGGCATGGATCTCTTTTCTCTGGTGACCAGTGACAGGACCCAAGGAACTGTATGAAGCTGTGTCAGGGAAGGTGTAGGCTGGAAATGGGTATCAGGAAAAAGTTTTTCACCCAGAGTGGCTGGGCAATGGAACAGGTTCCCCAGGGAAGTGGTCACAGCACCAATCCTGACAGAGCTCAAGAAGCTTTTGAACAACTCTCTCAGGCACTGGTGGGACTCTTGGAATTGTCCTGCACAGGGCCAGGAGTCAGACATTGATCATCCTGATGAGTCCCTTCCACCTCAGGATATTTTAGAACTCTCTGATTCTATGAATGGTAAAGCAATAGCTTTATGTTTTAACATTAAACAATCCCAAAAGAAATTACCAGGATTACTAAGCAAATATTTTAAAAAGCAAAATAAAGAAATCTCCAGATTAGTCAATGATATTCCTTATTTTTTCATTTAGATATTTCCATCCTGTTTCCATATGTTTACAAAAATCTTAAATCTAGTAGAAACATATATCATAGAAAGAATTGGCTGAGCAACTATTGAAAACAAGCAGAAGTCAATCAAAGGTTTGCCTTGTATTCACAAAAAACTCAAGAGTGCATGAATATTGTGTTGAATCTTATTTTTTATGCCTGATTAATGAGCACTTGTACAGTTTCTTCATTTTGAAGTTTTCACAGAGCAATATTGTAATTGACAAACCCTTAGCAGCTTTTGGAAACTACATTCAGCATGTTTGCCATAGCTTCCCTTAACCATGGCTGCAATATAATTCACTATTATCTTGTTGACAAGGCTATAATTTGTTTCACACATCACTGTTCATTAAAATAATATGTACCTGTGCTCTGGTTTTGTACCACTTCAAAGCTCAGCTACCAACAAATTCATGGTCAATTAGTTTGACTGGATGAATAACAGTTGGAAAACTACATAGGTTTCTCACCTTCCCACATTTTGTGTTTGCATGAAATTAGAACCTCATAAATCCATTACAACACAGAGAATTAGTTGCAGTTCTCTGTTTCTTTCCTTTAGTGGAAGACGTCATTTTCTCTTAACTCAATCACAAAAAAAAAAACAACAAAAACTCAAATAATTAATTTCTTTGCTTAGGTTGGTAAATGCTGAAGAAACTCAGAATTAAATCTAATGAGATTTTAAGTTAGTACATATTTCTCTGGGAACTGCAGAAGTGAACTGAAGATCCTTTACTGTGTAAAGCTTATACTTGCAAGACTGATGCCTCATGCTCATGTTGTTGCCTTTTTCCTAAACTGGTGTAGCCTTTTTACTGGTTAAAAATAATACATCAAATTTCTTATTCCTTATAGATACATTCTTCTGAAGAAAAATAATCTTGCTTGTCACTCATCTTTCTTTGTGCCATTTGGTTAGCTTGTATGTTTCATACAGAATGACTGCAATGTTTTCTTAGTGTGCACAGGTGGAGTTAGTGCTGATTTGCCTCATGTTTCAGAGCAAGTTTACTTCTGCAATTGGGAATGGTTGCACATGCAAACAAATACTGTACTCAGGGGGGACCTTAGAGTCCAAGACATCTGCTGAGGAACAGCTACACATAAACACTGATCAGTGAACAGAATCTTAAGTCACACAAAGGGCAACAGATGATCCAAAAAGTAAAAAAAACCTGGTTAAAAAAACAGTTTGAGCCAAACTCAAACTTTCTCTTGAATGCAGCAAGGCACTTCCTACAGGGAATAGTATGAAATATATCTCTTTAAGAAGTGCACCATAGTCATCTGTGATCTTACATTATGAGTCCTTAGATAGCTCCTCCTGTAAAAACTGTAGTTTTTTGTAATAAATTTTGGAAGGAATTTATTTGACAGAGAAGGTTTCACAGAGATATCCATCCAGATGCCTTTATACAAGTGGAAAATAGTAAGTTGGCTAGTCTTTTCCCTTAAGCCTTCTCATTCTCAGTCTACTCTTTCTGCTCCTTCTAAAACATAAGTGTTCAGTAGGCACATTCATATGTTCCAGAAGTTCATTCAAATAAATTTTCATTCAAAATCTTACATCCATATAAGAAAACTAAGTTTATGGGTTGCTGACAGAGACTAGTACAAACATAAAAAGCAAAACCAGAATCAAACATACAAAAGCCTCACCAAAAAATCACAGCCATTGTGGTTTACTTGAGTATAAAATATGCAAAAGCAGCTTCCACATTATAGAGAAGGGGACACAATCTTTTTTTTGTAAGCCCTTTACTAGGGCAAATTCTTAGGGTATTTTTTCACCTTTGTTTTAGCAAACCAGGTTCTGAAGGGATTTCAATATTCTCTGTAAAGTCACATTACCTATTCACAGAAATCATTACAAATCAAAATTCCTCAGAAGATCTTGTGCTTTAATTTTTCAGCTACTGCCTAGAGCAAGACAGCGGAGACAAGCCAAGCATTTAAAAGAGCGATTGTCTGGGACTTTTTTATCTTCTTTTTTTTTTTTTACCATATTAATGATTACATTTAATGAAAACAGGGGGAAAAGCGGTCAAAAATACTATCTCAGAAACTTTTATTAGAATTGTGTTCTGAGTTAAATTGCTTGATGTTATACCACAACAGAGGTTGGGCAATTTGAATGCTTGTTGGCCCTGAGCAATTTTTCTATAACACAGACGGTGTCATAACATATCCAATCATGCCACACTGAAAGACAGTAGGTTTACCTAGATATTAGGAACAAATTCTTTATGTTGAGCATGGTGATGCCCTGGCACAGGCTGCTCAAAGAAGTGTTGGATTCCTCATCCCTGGAAATGTACATGGCCAGGTAGAATGGAGCTCTGAACAACCTAGTCTAGTGGAAGATCTCCCTGCCCACATCAGAGATCTTGGAACGAGATGACTTGTAAGGTCTGTTTCGACCCAGGCCATTCTACAATTCTATGATTTGTCAAAGAAGAGAACAAACTATCCCCTTATAAATGAAACAATATGTCTGTATATCTCTCTATATATCTATATATAGAGAGAACACTCCTATCTCATGAATATTCTCCAAGAATCATGATGGCCAGGATGCTAATTCCAGCTGAACAATTTTTGAAATAAAAGGTGTTTCGATATTTCATTAAACAAGTCTGGGTTGTACAAAAACTCTGATTTTCCTTGTATGGGGGTCATGGAAGCAACACTTCTTTAATGGAAATGCACAATCTTTTAGATGCCATTGAGGTGGGCCTGAATAAGGATTGGAGGGCTAGAATAAGAATGAAGAAATACATCACATTAATGAAAAGGATTTTTTTTTTTTCTGAGAGGTCACAAGACAAGAGTCACGAAAGAAGGATCTGGATTCAAAATGTTAATTTTAACAATAGGAATGCTATTTATGTATTTTTCAGACTTGTTAAAAATTGCATCAATTATCAATCCGTACACATGGTTAAGAAGACCTGATTTTAAAGTAATCTAGGGTAAAAATTTTCATCATCTGTGTATGCAGCCTGGCAGTGATGGTCTGGGGATGACTGCACATGCTTTTCAGACTGGGAACTTTAGAAAATGTGACAGAAGGTTATTATAGCCATCTTTCCATACCTTCCCCATACCTTTATTAGGTATAACCTACTACATGATTTGGTGAGGTAGTCTGACAGTTGCAGAAAGGGAAGAGAGAAGAAAATCAAAATCTAAACCTTAGATAGACAGAAATGGCTGTCTAACTTCATCATTGTCTCTTAAACAAATGTCCAGATAGTTTTTCTCTGATTGTGTCCAGAAGGACAGTTCTTCACCCAGATGTCTCAACCATAATCAATTATTAGCACAAATTATGAACATAATCGTGGTTTCATTGCACTTATATGTCCAGCATATCAACAAAACCTGAAAAGGCTTTTAAAATTCATCTTTTAGGTTTCTTCTAACTCAGAAACAGAGAATGAGTAATAGCCATAAAATGTCTTCCTAAAAAATAAGCTAAAAGCCTGAAGCAATAGTGTAACAAGAAATGTTCTTACAGTAGCATGGGTTTCTGGGGGAGTAAGTAAAGATTTTTAAATATTTCAAGGTGATTCCTCAAGGGAAATACCTCATACTTCTGTGATCTCCTGGGCAAAGTACAAAAAATAAACTTACAGGGGAAAAATTAAATTTAAAAGTTGGTTTGTCAGTGCCAAAAAAGCAGATGATGGGTGTTCATATACTTACTCCAAAGAGACCTTTAATCTTGGATAGTGCATCTGGCAATTTATATATGAATTTAAAGCTTAATTTAAACATACCAGATTTGATTGGCTTGCTGGCCTCAGATTAAAAAAAAGCCTAATTCTCCTGTGCCCATAGAAGCTACTGGGTCCAAGTGAGGGCACCCTGCCAGATATGGTTATCATCATTTCAGGTCCTGCCCTCTCATACAGATTACACTAAGAAAATCCAGCTTTGGCAATGTTCAGGATCTAAGAGGGATAAGATTTTCAGATAGCTTGACTGACAGTATCTCCTGCAGTGCTACAGGGAAGTGGTGGGCTACTGCAGAGAGTCTCACAGGCTGTCGATGCTTTTTGTACTCCTCAGTGTCATTTCTCACACATCCAAATCACAGCTGTCACTGCTACCTTGTCTATTCTTCTTCAGTTGGTGCTGAACTACACATCTTTTACTTTGGCTCTGCCATAATAACTGATGGATAATTCCCCCATCTCACTTAGCCTATGAGGAGGTTCACTGGTGTCATTTGAGGAGAGATGACGGCTGACACAGCTGTGTCATGAGGAGAAAGGGCAGTGAAAGGAGAACCTTGCTAAATGAATAGCCAAAGAGCAAAACAACTTCTAGTCCCATGCATTATAAGAGAAGTAGTGTTTCTGTCCTTAGAAAATTACTGATTTTAGCTCAAGAACAATTTATCAACAAAATTAAGGCAGAGCACTTGCAATCTTACAAATATGACCGCACATTCTTAAAACTGTAATTCCCAAAGTCATTATTTCATAGAATCAAAAAATAATAGAACAACCATCTTTAAGCTCTCTTAAAACCTTGGTTTTAAGAGAGCTTAAAGATTATCTCATTCCAATCCCCTGCCATTATAGGGGAAGGGATACCTTCCACTATCCCAGGTTGCTCAGAGCTCCATTCAACCTGGCATTGAATGCTTCCAGGCACAGGGCAGTCACAGCTTCTCTGAGCACTGTTCCAGTGTTTCACCATCCTCACAGGAAAGAATTTCTTCCTAATGTCTCATCTAAACCTACTCTTTGTCAGTTTTAAGCCATTCCCCCTTGTCCTGTCATTCCAGGCCTTTGTAAATAGTCTCTCTCCATCTTTCTTGTAAGTTCCCTTCAGGTACTGGAAGGCCACAGTTAGATCACCCCAAAGCCTTTTCTCTTTGCCAGCCTGAACAATCCCAGTTGTCTCAGCCTTTCCTTCCAGCAGAGCTGCTCCATCCCTCTGATCCCCTTGGTGCCTCCTCTGGCCTGGCTCCAGCAGGTCCCTGTCCTTGCTGTGCTGGGAGCCCAGAGCTGGATGCAGCCCTGCAGGTGGGGTCTCAGCAGAGGGGGCAGAGGGGCAGAATCCCCTCCCTGCCCTGCTGCCCTGGGGCTCTGGATGAGCCCAGCACACGGGGGGGCTCTGGGCTCCCCATGGCCAGGGCAGGGCCAGCCTCTCACCCACCAGCACCCCCAGGGCCTTCTCCCAGGGCTGCTCTGGATCTGCTCATCCCCAGCCTGGACTGGTACTGGGGCTGCCCTGACCCAGGTGCAGCAGCTTGGACTTCATCTTGTCAAACCTCATGAGATTCCCATGGGTCACTTCTTGAGCTTGTCCAGGTCCCTCTGGATCACCCTTTCCATCACATGTGTCAGCCACACCACTCAGCTTAGTGTCATTTGCAAACTCTCTGAGTGATTCATTAGATCCCTTTGTCTGTGCCAGTTATTGAAGACGTGTAATAACACTGGTCCCAAAACAAACAGACACCTGAGGGACACCAGAGGTCATGGGTGTCCATCAGGACTCTGAGCTGTTGACTGCCACCCTCTGGATGGCACTGTCTAACCAATTTCTTACCCAACTAGCAGTCCATCCATCCATCAAACCCATGTCTCTGCAGTTTAAGAGAAAGATACTGTCAGGGACCACAAAAATTAGTAAAAGTATTTTTGTGATTTTATCTAGTTTGAATTCATTTTAATTAATGATTCACCTCCATTGTGCTAAGAATCCATGTGACTGTCATCAAAAACATAGCTAAATTAGACCAAACTTGTCTCAAAGAGTGGGCAGAGGGAACAAATTCCTGATTGTCAGGCTTTGCAGGAACTTGATCCAGGCTGTGACTACATGGAGGTGTACAGCAGGAGGGTAATGAAGAAGATATGGATTCAAACACTCTCTTGAGCACAGGAGGAGAGGTAGAAGGCTGCATATTTGTAATACTGTTGGTAAATATATTTTCAATTTTGCTAGAATATTCTGCACCACTTCTGCCAAATTGTATTTATAAATTATTTAATTCTTACAACTAGCATGTCAAGATATTTAAGTTTTCATATATTCAATAAAACTGTATATAACATACACAGAAAAAATGTGTCACAACTTAGGCCTTTCTGGTGACTAATTAACAATCATGAGCCAAGGCATTTATTGTAGAAAAGAACACAACCCTACTTTAAAGATTAGAAGTGACCATCATGTCTATACAAATTCTTCCAGTTGCTTCTTATCTTCATGGTTAATAATGTATGTGGTTTTCCAAGTTAGGTTATATAGGTTTGAATTTTAGCCACTGAGTTTCTTTGTACTTCTTAATTTAGTTAATTTCAAGCATCCTGTCCATTAGAAATCTTCTAAATTACTGATGAGTCTACAAAATTGCCTTTTTAACCTCCTTCTGGATAAACTAGCAGAATAGTAAATGTTAAGAACCCACGTAGGTTGGCCAGATGGCTTAAGGGAGATATAACTCCACCTTCATGTCTCTCATTAGCTCTACTCTGTATAATGTAAATTTTCTAATCAGATGAAGTGGTCCAGAATTGCATAGTTCTCCCATTCAGACATTATCTAAATGCATGCAGCTCAGAATAATTTAATGTATCTAATGCATTTCATCTAAAACGCTGTATAATTTTAATAGTTTTTTTTCATTACCTCTGAAGCTCTGCTGTCTTCAAAAGATTTTTAAATTAAACCAACCTAAAAACAAGATTATCTCATTTAATGTCATTTCGTCTATTATGGTATCTGGAAATCAACTTCACCCTTGATTTTTGACCAGTAGGCTACCATGGGAAGTCAAAGTAAAATCAGAAGTGCAATTATAATGGAGTTGGGTTCTTTTGACTGTAGGTTGTAATTCTGGCATGAGCTCCATCATGCCATTAACAGTTTGATATCCAAAATCCTGTATGATCATTTTTTAAAACACATCCTTGCCTCATTTAGTGTTTTCACTGACTGATTTAACACTTTCCAGAAGGAGAATGCCATTTTAGTAGACAATATGAAGTAACAAATACTGCTGAACTGAGATAGGGATATGCATCTAATCCTTAGGAAACAGTGACTTGCCTTTTCCTCAGTCTCCATGGTCAGTTTTCTTGGTTCTATGGGAGGTGCAAATTTTCTGAGAAACAAAGAGGGTTTATTTACCCAGAACCATCTGGAAATTGCAATTCTGATAAACCCAAGTGCACAGGTAACTAATTTTGTGGTTGAGGCATATCTGAGTTGTGGAAAAGCAGATTGTGTTCAAAATGCTGGGAGCAGAGAGGGGTGGAATGCTTAAAAAACATGCAGGTACTGTTAATGGTCTCTAAATGTGAAGGTCCTAGTGTATGTAACACACATATGTATATTCCACTTTACTGAGGAAAGTTAAATCCCTCTGTTCAATGAGAAATATATTGTGCTTTTCTTATGTAGCTTCTTTGGTTTGTTTGGTTTTACTCCACAATCCCTCTTAAGGTCTATTTTGTTAGAGGGGAGGACATAGAAGGACAGTTATTATTCATTATTTTATGATTAATAACAGCAGTTTAATGGAGGGAAAAACAGCAACAAAAATGAGGTGGAACAATGATTGCTACTTCCTAACCACAGGTTCTCTGGTCTGTACTGGACTTTTAAGAAGCTTTGTCAACAAATACTGCATCATGAATTATTCATTTTATCAGCTCTATTAATTCCATTACAACAGTAAGACATCCCTAGGGACTGAGACTCAATTCTCCTTCTGTCTACTGGCATCACAAGGAAATCTAAAGGAGAAACTGAAAATGGCCCTACCATTCATCACATTTTGTTTGGCACGTTCAGAAGAGCACATTATTTATACATGAAGATTAAATATGCATTTATTTGTCACGAGCAAGGATAAAATGATTAATATGACTTCTGAAAACCAAAAAAGGGTTTACAAGGGAAAGAAGCAATCCAGAATTGCAAAGTCACAATTAACTTTTCAGTTATACAACAAAATGATAGTATAATGGGTAATTTTACTGCATAACTGAAGAGATGGTGGGTTTGCATCACAGGGGCTCTTCAGATCAAAATGCGATAATGCATTAAGACATTATATCAGATAAAATGCCTTAAGAAATATAACTACATCTTACATTAGTATTTTTTATCAAAGTGTACTTTAAAAATATTTGTATTCCCCTGCAGTTTGCAAGACGGGGAGACACCTATCTCGGCATGTGAAAAAAAGTTAGTGATATCATAACGAGCAAGGATGAGTCACTTGTACAAATCATCCTAAGGGAAGTCACTGCTTACTAAAACACCTGTGGAGGTCTCTTTTCAGACACAATGGAAAAGAGAAATGAAGTGGATGAGACTGGAGGTGAGAGGCATCAGTTAAGGTAGGGATATTTTCTTGGTTTGAAAGAGCATATTCTATAATTCAGCTGTATTCCTCTTGAGCTATCAAGAAAAAACAGGCCTATAAAGAAAGCTTCTGGAGAGTGGAGACAGCAGCAGAGGACTGCTCTCTTCCCATGAGGGAAGAGAGCTGATGTGGTGAGGGCTGCATGGCAGCGTCCTCCTCTGGAGATTTCATGCTTAGATCACTGGAGACCCCTTCATTCCTCCAGCATGGAGCACTGGGGTGAATACAGTGCTCCTGGTGCCAGTTATATACCACTCTGGGCAGATGCACTGGGTTAAGAAAAGCAAATCACTGCTAATTGAGTATATTTAGTTGACTGGCATTATTTCTTTTTCCACACAAAACAAGTTCCCTGTCACCAGATAAAGCTAGAGCACAGATACAAGTCAGAAGAGCAACCATACAATTTAAAACCTTTATATAAACATTACATTTCATTTATTTCCTTTAAGCCCAGCTTTAAGTTTAGCAGAGGAACATGAGTTTAAAACTATAAACTTAACACATTGATTTAAGCACAAAGAGATTTCAGAATAAAGGCCTTTTAAGGTGTATGGGTGCCCAGAGGCTCCCAGAGGCTGTTTTGTGGCCTCTCTGAGCCTTCCCTTTGCTCAACCCACAAGGCCTGGCACACTGCAGCCGAGGACCTCTTATTTCATTCAACACTGGTGCTCTACCACGTGTGCCCAAAAAAGGGGTATCCAGATGCTGAAACAGAATTGCCAAAGTTCAGTACTTCAGGACAGTTGTGAGAAGCTGGAAATATTGAGAATCCAAATTTGCAGCTCAAACACCTAGAGCCTAAATGCTACCTAAGGCACTGGAGAATAATGGCAGCCACACAAAATGTAGCAATGAGAGACTTCCCTCCTTTATGTTAAGAAAGGATTTGCAGTGCTCCTTTAATTTGTCCTTCTAAACAGTAGATTTCCTGAAATGCAAATATCTTGATCCTTGGCAGCATTCTTCTAAGAGGAAATCTCTCAAAACAGATCTTCCCAATTCCCATTGGGAATCTGAGCCACGGGTGTCTTCTGCAAATTTGGCACAATTCATTCTGGAGATATTGACCAGAGTGAGTCAATGTTATCAAGTCCTCCCAGCACAGCTGCACTCCTGTGTCTGTAACATAAAGAGAGGAGAGAAATGTGAAATGAAGACTTCAGTGGGCTATTGCTGTACTGTAGAGAACACCACTTCTGCAGAAAAATCTCTCTTGCCTCTTAGGTCCTCATGTATTTTTACCCTCAGTTAGATGAGCTGCATAATTCAAAAATATGGCTGTACATACATTCAGTTCTCAAAACTGCTGAGAATTATAAGCGTAAAGAGCACACAACCATAGTCATAAAATCCAAGGAAAATGAAGCGTTTCCTAGGCCTATTTACTTGTCTAAATATAATTCATTCAGTATAGTTCATCAACTTTAACTATATCTACTTGTTCACATTATGAAGGTCAAACACAAAAATGGATTTGAACTCCAGGCATTTATATATCACTAGGTACCAATCCCATATATCAATGGCTCGTATAGTGAACAAAAATAAACACTTCACTAACTTGATAGTCTGTGGAACAGACAGTCTGGAAAAGATGTAAATAATTAGTGACACACCATATATGAGAGACCTGGAAGAAGGTCAAGAAATCATACCATGAGAATGACTCAGACATACATTTAACACTAGAGCTCTCTCTAGGTTATCATGGTTGCATTATTTTATTAGTGTTGTTAAGCAGAGAAGTAATATGACTTGGTAAAGCAAAGCAGAGTAGCATATTTTCTTTTCACTGCCTGAGCACTCACTTCAAAGATTTAAATGCAGAAAGGGTTTTTTTTGTTTGTCTTTTCTTTCACAGTCTTCAAACATCAGGCAGCTTAGTGTAGAATCACTGTACAGTAGGACAGAGATCAGACATTTTAGGGTAGAGATGAACCTTGCCATTTTTTGTAATGGCAATTTGGTAGAATAGTCAATAGAACATTTATTTTTAATAGTACTACTGTTCTGAAATTATGCTCAGCAGGTTTGGTGTTCCTGGAGAGACTTCGAACATAATATTGCAAATTGTGCAATAAAGTATTTTACTTTAGAAAAGACAGACAGTCTTTTCAGATAATCTAAGAACCATTGCAGACTTTCTCTCGGCTGAATGTACAAGGCAACCTGAGCCTGTTTTGCAGTTATAGCAAAATTTGTCTTGGAGGCCATCAGCAAATGCAGTAGACACAACTCAAGCTTTAGGAAAATGTGTTTGTGGTCCAAAAATAACTGAGGAAAAGGCTCATTCAGTAAGTTATGACCGTGATTCTGTTGATACTTTTGTACATACCTAACTCATGCATATGAATAATCCTCCAGACCCCAAGAGCCTTATTCAGAAAGTCAGCAAGTTTTGGAATAATAAGTTCAGTCCTACTTTTAGGAGTAACAGTTATTGATCATATTATGATGTTCACTGTTTGTTAAAACTCTTAGAGGTATATCTGATCAAATATAAGTAAAAGAAACCTACTGAGATTTTGACTTCCCTTATTAAAGTATTATTACTTGCATATAACAGGCATCAAAGTACATGATGCATGAGGTGCATGAGTCCTTGGAAGTAATCATGTGAAGTCATAAGAGTAAATATATCAGTTTGTAGTAATGAGGTAGAAAAAACATTTATCCCTTTAAGACAATCATGGAATGGGTTTGAAAACCTTGCAAAATACATGGTAGGGTGTTTTTACTACCAGTTATTAGATATTTCATCAGCAAATTCACTTGCTGGGCTGTCCATTTCATGATACTGTGCAGCTAATGGCTGATGTTATAACTGGTGATGCTGTAGTGTAAGATTGACAGAAGTGCAACATTAAATCAACAGAACCACTTATTCAAACAACACTGTGAAAATTATTTTGAAAGCAATATGCTAATGTGCATCATAGACATTTCAAGGCTAGAAATGATACATTGCAGGTTATGTTTGCTTTATGAGGAAGAAATATTTTCTTCTTTATAAGGATTCTGAAATATGACATTTCTTTTTGTTATCATCAAGACAGAGAAGTTTTAAAGAGGATAATAATTGCTGCCACGTGTTTTAGAAGTATGTATGATTAGCATATCATGCTTATCTCATCAAAAAAATTGTTATGCTTTTGGCTAATACCTGAAGAGCAGTTATACACTATTCCTCATCATTGCATCATCAAGAGTAAAGAAGAAGACTTGTACATTGATGAATATTGACAAATGTCAGTGAAAGTTAGGAATTTCACAGTCAGATTTTCACAAGGAAGAAAAAACAAGAGGAAATTTTCATGTAAATGAATTTTTATTTTCATACTCTATAATGGTAGATGGTAAGATTGTAATGGCACCAATACAGAATGATCCTGAGGAGTACAGGACGTGTTGTACAATGCACTGGAGCTCACCCTATTTATAAGCTGTTAGTGTTTCTACAGCCTTGAAAAAAAGTGGCTTAACTAACTGTGGTTTAGCAGCATTTTATACTTTTCTTCTGCACAAAGCAATGTGCTTTGCCCTCTGGCATCTCTCCTCATGGGTTTCAGAAAGCAGGGCCAGTGTGAGGGCAGTCTGGGGACGGAAAGCAGCATGTTATGGGCAGCACTTGCCAGTAGCTTTCTGACAAAACTAATTCTGTAAACTCCAGCTAGGCATGCTGAACTTTCACCAAGAGAAGCCATGCTGTTTTCATGATGAGCAACTAAACACTTTCGGTTTCCAGCAGGTCAAAGCTGGGACTATCAATTTTACAGGCAGCTCAGGACTATTTTTATTAGTCCAAGTTCACTGACATGACCATAACATTTTAAAAATTTAAGTTACTGTCAGGATTTCTAAAGTTTCATGCTCACATACAAAAATATCAAAATACAATAGTTAGGGAACACTTAGAAATGTCTGGTTTAGGGCATCACTGTAAAATATTTATTTATTAATCACATTATCCTTTTAAGAGTAATCTCCCAATATCTGCACTTGAGAGCCTCTTTTCAGGTGCCTTTATGGTCAGTAGGAAAAAACCCCAGAAAATTCTACTGTACCATTATTCTTATCCTGAGACCTGTAAGACAAGACAGAAGAACCTCATGCAAAATATATTTCTCACAACTGAATATACAAGAATCTAGATGATCAATTTACAATGGTATTGTAGACATTTAAAGATAGATGAATTAAAACCCCATTTTATAGGCCAAAATTTCCAAGCAAAATAAATCCCTTAAGTATAAGTTCCATGTCTTTTACTTATGTAGTTCTATTTTCCTGTACAACTATGCGTAGGTGTAAAAACTACAACCTACAACCTTTGTTTCTGTGAGTTGGTTCCAGAGGTATTTTTCCCTTGAAATCCTCTACTCTCTTTACTTACTGTGAGGTTTTTTATTTAAATTTTATTCTGTTCAGCTCTCTTCATATTGAAAATTTGGAAAATCTCAGAAATTATAAGAAAGAAATACATACATTACTTCAACAACCTAACAAAACATGCTTTCATGCCTTCAAAGCGTGCCTAATTTCCTTGCCAATGAAATGAAAAGCAACCAAGGGCTTTCTAGACCCATGACATTCTAGTCACACCTGTATCTTAGTTTAATTTTTGAGCTCTGGTTTCCTCTGAGTTTCTACAAGTTGTCCAGAATGTTCTACCAGTGTCAGACCTTCTCCAGCCCATTGCATCAGTCTGGCTTCTCTCTGCAAAGCAGTGTAAGCCGTAACTGCAGCTGGAAAGAACAGGGAAAAGATGAGCTGTCCATATAAATATGGAAATAGGGTTTCCTCAACCTATCACAGGTATGAGCAGAGGATGTTATCCATGTTCCTACAGAGATGGAAATGAACAGACTGTACTTGGAAAAAAAAAGCCCTGGATGAAGAGAAATGGAAAAACAGGATAACAAATAAGAGAAAACAAGGAAGAACAAGAAGGCACAGAGAGAAACAAAAAAAAACCCCACCAACCAAAACAAAACAGGATTCCATTAAACAGGATTCAAAGCAAGGATGGGGAAGAAACAGTGAAGTAGTACATATTAAGCAATAATACAAAATAGATCTTAATATACAAATGTAGAATAATAAACTTAACTGTTGCCAACAGTGACTCTGAAAATCAGATCATGACAAAATGACAGTATGACCAATTTCCCAGCTGAAAATTGTGGTCACTGTAGTGACTTGCCTACCCAAATAGCATCAAAGTTTTTTATTTATGGCCTTCCATTGATTTCCTGAGAGACCTTTCTTTGAAGACTGTATTTTTTGAAATGACACAGCATGTAACTCTAGTATTTGCTGACACCAAGATGTCATTCTCAGAAATAACACCTCTTTAAGGTGCTGCTTCCACAGTGAGGCAGTGACACAGCATTCCTCCAGTTTCCAAAAGTTAATACCCAGGGGTTAAGAGAATGGTTAGCACACAGGCAGCAGCTTTAAATTGTCTTAACACTGCACTGACTTAGTGTAGTTTTAGCAGAGTAATGAGTTACAAATAGCACTTGTACACATACACCTTTAATTCAGAGTTCAAGAACTACATGAAATGAGTTTTGTGACCTCGATCCAATTGCCAGAAGCCAAGAGTCCAGATCAATAAAACCATGGCCTCAGGGGAGAGTAATTAGCACCCTGGCAGAAAGTGCCATCACACTTGGCAGGCACTGAATGGTCAAAAAGCTACATCTCTTCAGAAACATACTATGGGATGAGTGTTTTTTGCTGCTGTTCCTCAGGTTGAACCTATGGTTTAGACTAAGCAGAAGGATGAAGTCTTCAGAAATATCTATCAAGCATTTTTCTTGGAAATTAGATCTTTACACTAAGTATGTGTAATTAGTCCAATTTGAAACAGAGTTACTACCACAATAAGAAGAATATAGAATATTTTTATTTCTGATTTCCCACATCACTCTCAGAAGGGAAGACCTGCTTCTTAGTATATTCATTTTCATTTTGAATTTCTTAATGCAAACTAATTATCATCTATCTTTCACCATTCTGTGCAATTTATCTGTTGACTGTCCAAACAAATACACTGAATGATGGCACTTAATGGGACCTTTGCCCACAACATTTGCTTATAGAATCATAAATATTTCCTGGACTGCATTAACAAGAGCAGGAGCTTTTTGAAGCCCACACTTGATAATATTGAGCAATTCAAGTAATGCATTAGGAAATAACATTTTATCCATAAACCATCTTATTATTTGCTCCATCCCTTCTATTTATCACTCGTTAGATCACATAGAGCTGCAGTTTGGACCACCACGTAAAACAAAGGCATCTAGAAGTTGAAGAAAGGTAAGAGGATACATGTCAAACCAGGCAATTCTTGAGTACTTGCCATGTGAGGGGTTGAGGGATCTGGATTTCATCCTGGAGAAGAGATGGCTGCAGGGATGAAGCTGGGACAAAAAAAAAAAAAAACCAAAAAACCGACAACAAAACCAAAACAAACCTGGCATCATTTGAAATGAGATGCTTAAGCCTAGGTATAACAATAAGCTGTTTTTTTTTTTTTCTTTTAAGGGTGTTCAAGCATGGAAGTTAACTGTTTTAAATCTTATCCCCTGAGGTTTTCAAGACCTGATTGTAGAAAGCCCTAAACAGCCTGGTCTGACCCCAGAGCTCTCCCTGCTGGTTTGGGAAGGAGCTGTGGCTACAGATCTCCCAAAGTCCCTGGTGTCCCTCCCAGAGGCACTTGGTGAGGACCAAGTGACTCCATCATGCTTCAGCTGTAATGTAGGGATGACCAGGACATTAGCTCTTCAAGAGTACAGCATTGCAGTGCTAATTAGTGCACTGACATTAGCTAATGTGAAGAGCTAATGCCAACGGAGTCAAGGTGCTGCTGTCACTGTGTCATTGGGACTGCCATAGCACCAATCTCTCTGCTTTGGAAGAGGACTCCTAACCTTGTGAGCAAGCAATCCAGAGAAAGAAATAAATCACATACATTGTCTGATTCCTGACTTTCCATCATCTAATCACATTTTGTTTCACTAGGATAAACTTCTGGTATGAAAAAATGAGAGATGCAGAAAAAAGAACTAGTCTTTGTGGCTAATTCTGCATTTCAGTTTTTTCTACAGGATCTATGTGTTTCCTCTGTTACAAGCAAAACCTCATTATGGGTGAAAGCAAACTCTTCATCTTCTATTCATCTTCTTCTTAGCTTTGTAGAGCTAAGAGTACAGTAACACAATCAATGCTGCGGTGCTCTAATGCTCCAAATAAAGCAAGTAAAAGGCCTTATTAATAAAATACCAAATTTTTTATCTGAGTGTTTCTAGTATCTGTCTCCTTCCTCTGGAGTTACGCCCACCTTTTCCAGTTCCAGTGTGTTCAGTTTCACATGTTCCAGTGCATTCCAAGGTTGACAGTTTAGTCTTCTTGAAGACTGAGGATGTTTAGGATGAGTTATGAGTATCCTGAGGTCTTTACTGAGAGGAGTGTGGTGTTGATGGTAAAATATTTTTCCTCCTTAGTGATGTGGCTTTCTTTGGATACATTCTCCCTTCCCCACCTTCTCCCTTCCCCCTGCTTCCAGGGAAGAGGTGAAAGCTACCCCACAGCTCCTCTGCACCCCCAGAGGGCATTTGTCCATCCAGCACTGCCAGGATCTGCCAACCCCTTTTCCAGTGGCATTCCCAGAGCTGGAGCTCAGACAGGCTGGGTAAGGGGAATCCAGCCCAGCCCCCTCAGGGCAAGGACAGCCCCTGGGATCCAATGCTGCCCCCAGTATAAACCATATTTACAGGGCCAGAGCTCACCTGCACTCTCTGCAGGAGATACCATGGATTACAGTCCCTGACTGGTTTGTATCTATTAGTAAATAAGGTAACTAAATAAAATTGTTTAAAATCTTGAAACAAAAATGAACATTTTATATCTTTTCAGATGTGATGTCTTGAACTCCATCTACCTATCAGTAATATGAAGAGGAGACTTTGATGACATTCATAGGGAAGACATAAGATATAATGAAATACTCTTTCAGGTGAAGTTTCTAATAAAAACTTGTTTTAATTACATGGAAAGGGAAAGCAGATATTTGAAGTATCATAGTGAACACTGACAATTTTTAGGATGTTATGAGTCAGACTTCAAAACCTTTCCCTGATGAAAAGATGAATAAGGTGAAAAATATTACTAAGATCTCTTCAGAGAATAGATTATATGGAAACTGATGTTGAGAATGTACTAATGTAAAATTGTTCAAAGCCATGTGTATCAGGGAGGTGAAAGATGAAAATATTTCTGGCTGTAAACCATGGATCTTATTGCATAGTGACCATGAACCTGACCTGCCAGAAGACTTTCTTCTGCTAGAGGCTATTAAAACCCCATGATAGATTAGTCATGAACTTTGGGAGAAGAGGTGAAGATCATGCCCATGTTGATAAATTAGGTGTGGGTTTATGAGCTAGGCTGTGTCCTCTGTGGATGATTGAATACAGAATCAAAGCAGAGATGAAAGTGAGTACTTTATCCACTGAGCCATACTTCTTCTCAATTTCTTTTTTATTTTATTTTCCCAGTGTTTTGCTCATAAGCTGCTGTTTTGCAAAATTCATGCATGTTTGAACATTTTGAACTATGTTGTATTAATTAAATTTCAACTTCTGAAGTATTAACTAACCAAGCGTCTTTTGTGAGTCACTGATTCTCAACTGAAGGCTTACTTGATTTTCAGCAGTAGGTTTTTATCTAATTGCATTTATTTAGAAATATGTGAGAAGCAAAACTTGCAGAATAAAACATAGAGGAAGTTCTTTAAAGTTAAAACTTGAGATTGTTCAGTGCAATTTTCTTTTTTTGTAAAATTATCTTTATTAATCTTGCCAAAAGTCAGCCAGAAAAGCATTGCTTTTCATTATTATGATTTATGAAATCAGATCCAATAATGGATGAATGCTCTTCAGACAAAAAAAAAAAAGGAAAAGAAAAAGAAAGGTGGAGTTAAACCAACTTAATTTTACAGAGAAATACCTTTGGTATATGTGAGGATGATATAAGAGTTAAATGAAAGTAAATATGATTAAGAGTTTATGTTTTAAAGTTTTAAATACGATTAAAAATTTTAGAGACATTTTGACTTAATTTGAATAAGCACAAGTTAGATATACTTTCGTTAATATATTGATGTTTGTTATATTGATTAATTAAGTATTGTATCTATTTGGAGAGTTTTTAATATTGGTGTCTTTGACTGTAGACATTAATGAGCTCATTACAGGTAACGCAGCTATTCTTGAACCTCTGCCTAAGCAGGTTAAATGGTGTGACCATCTGTTGCCACCAAATCCTCTGAACTACTGTCTAGAAAATGATCTTACCCATTTCCTTTATTAACTCACAGGGTAAAAGAAGTGCCTTTATTTGCAACTGAATTGGGAGCAGGCGA
>VZSJ01001654.1:724516-750571 GCA_013398405.1 Pheucticus melanocephalus | reverse complement strand
GAATTGGGAGCAGGCGAGCAGAAGAAAAGACACTGAGCTTCCACGTTCTCATTCAGAGATCAGAAATCATTTGTTCAGGCTTCCCCCTAGATTTTCTCAAGTCATGTCCACAGTGACCCAGCCTTCCCCCCACTGGGTAAGCTTGAATCAGGACCAGAGTAGCATTCACAGGCTGCGGTTGCCTTTAACCTTTCTTTATCAAGACTTCAAGCACTGCACAGTTTCAGCTCTCTCTGGTTCCCTGTGTTATAACAGATTGAGCTTCAACAAAGAAACAAGGATAAGAGTTCAGTTTTAAATTTTGTCATGGTTTTCTAGATGAATTTAAGCAGGTCATTCTTCATTCCGTTTCCATTTTCCTATCTCAAAAGAGGAAGAAAAAATAGATTTGCCTCTTTCATAAAGTCCTTTAATATGTATAAATCATAAGTCTCTATAAATCCTAGGTATTACTACTGCTTCCTTTATTCTACTGAAAAATGACTGAGCAGAACACTTGATTCAAGACACAACACCTGTAACCTCTCTTAGTTTGTATTCAAAGCTGGGGAACACTGGTGTTGTTTTTTGAAATAAAGGAAATAAAAAGCTGCTGGTTATGTGTGAGGGTGTGGTGTTTCTAAAGCTAGCTGCAACGTTTGTCACTGAAATGTGTCAGTGTGACTCCACTCTGAAACCACCTTTGGGCTTGAACAGCTGACATCCACAGACACCCCCAGGTCATCCATGTTGTCTTTAACAAAGTGTGCATATTTACAAAAGATTTAAGCTAAGTACTTAAAATTTCATAGGATTTCCTCTATTCTAAGACATTTATGACTTTTTTATAGATTGATAATGGCACAATGGACTTAAAAGCTACTAAGAAGTATCTTGTTTTATTGAGTTTGATCTTGCAAACTATTATTTTTTCCTGCAGTTTACTGACTTTAAAGGAATTCATGAATTTTCATTTAAACATTTAACACTTAACCCTTAATTTTAAATGGTTCAACTAATAGTTAAAATTTGTTTCTTAATTCAGATGTTCCAAAATTAGCTTGCACAAAATCTACTGAAGGCTACTGGTAATCTTCCATCAATGTAGAAGTCAAGTTTAAGTTGTGGTGTCAGATATTTTATCCTTTTAAAAACCAGATACAGAAAATAACTCATCCTATTCTGAATTTGTGCTGTAGTGAATTTATAGTCAGTGAAAAGACCTTAACAAATACACAAATGTCTTTTCTATGTCTTTCATTTATTGTAAGGTCTTCTATTCAATTAGCATATCAATCTATCAATGTAATATTATGATTTATTTTTGTTCACCTGATATTTTGATACAGTGGAGCCAAACTAATTCCATTACTTTAACAAACTGATTGATTTCAAGAATTCTTTCTTAGAAAGAGAGACACTGGAATTTGCAGTTATATTTAATATATAAATAATTATTTAATTCTTCTGGAATAAACAACATAATGTTTGATAGAAATTGAATAACTTTTAAAATATGTCTAACATTTTCTTTAGAGTAAGCTAGACCTCCCAAGTATTTATAATTGTTCATTTAGGGTGTCTGTAACTTTTTAATTCACTTTTTAAACAAACTGATAGATATATTTTTTTTCTTTTATTTCTTCAAAATATTTATTTAGCAATTCTTTGCATACTGCATCTCATCAACTACAGTTGATGGGTTTGAATATCAATTACACAAACCCAGCTATACATTTAATGCCTATATATATATACATTATATTTTAAATCAAATTGTCTCTTCTCATAAACAATTCTCTGGCACTTTGCAGCCCATAATGCCATGAGATAAAATGTTTAAGAAAGCACCAGAGTGTGGTCTGAGGAGACAAGTCACATAGTTCAAAAGTTTTCCAAACCTGACCGTACACAAGGAGAAGCTAATAAAGGTAGGAAAGAGTTGGGTAATTACTAATTAATCAAAATGATAACATGAAAGGAAAAGAAGCATACCTTGATTAATCAGCTTTTCATCTCTCTTCCAGATGCTAAAAGAACAGGAAACAACAGACTAAATGCATCACCGTGGCTAATTCACAGGTAAAAGACACTGACATAATTTGACTGCAAACTTTTCTTAGCTTGTAACTTTACTTAGCAAGTAACTGATTTAAAAAAAAAATCCATCTAGCTACCTGGTTATGCCTTGTATTTACAGTTCTGTAAGCACATGGACTATTGCCACATTCCTATTATTTTGGAATATAATGCTTTTAAAAAAAATTTAAACTTTTTCAGGAAAAAAGAAAAAAAGTATCTTATTATGGCATTTTAGTCCAGAAAAATTCATTTCAGAAGCATGAGAATGTGTGGCCACTTCCACTTTCTTCCACTTTCTCCGACACATTGTGAATTTAAAAAAAAAAAACACCTTTATTAGCTCAGAAAAAAAGGGTTTCATTCTAAAGACAGCAAAATTGGAATATTTAAGGGATCTTTTTGAAAGATCTCTTATTTGAAAATCAAGTTTCAAAATCTGTCAAAAAGTAACTAAACTCATAAAAAGTTTGAATATTTCTGTTAAAAGCAAACAGAAACAGATATAACTTTCACCATAACTGCTACTATTGCTGTTCTTCCTCTAAAACCTGCTCTTGGTGACTCATGGCTTCATTTAGGTTGTCTTGTATTTTTGTTTCATAATTGACGTCCAATCTTGCAATATACTATTAAAAGATCAGGTTTCCATACGGAAATTTCATTAATTTTGGTGAGATGTTTGAGTCTTGCTGAGCTGAGAGCACTACAGAACAGAGAGCTTAGACTCTAACAGTTAGATACACAGAGAAAAATAAATGTTCCTTTAAGAGCCATGGTTTTATTTGGGATAGGGATTTTGTATTTCATCTAACAATTGTTTCAAGTGACCCCACAGCTCTGGTGCAGAAAATAGAAACTTGAACTTCTCACTTCAAAGCTCAGACAAAAAACACCTGTTCTACTGCTGTTCTCTCTTACTCCTTCCTTCTTTCTGGCTATTTCCTATTTCTTCATACAGCACAGAATGGCTTGAGTTGAAAGGGACCATAAAGATATCTTTATTGGCAAAACCCCTTTCCACTATCCCAGGTTGCTCAGAGCCGCATCCAACCTGGCCTTGAACACTTCCAGGGATGGGGCACCCACAGCTTCTGTGGGAAACATGTTCCAGTGCCTCACCACCCATACAAGGAAGAATTTCTTCCTTTTATCTAATCTAACCCTACCTACTTTCAGCTTGAAGCCATTTTCCCCTCTTTCCAGAGCAACAGTTCAACTGGCATTACAAAAACTTTCGTCAGTTACTACAAACCTGATGATGATAAATACTGAGAAGATTTATTTGCAGTGGAATCCTAAAAGCTCTGAATTAATGCAAGAATCTTTTCTTACCAAATTATTAAAATGTTCCCTTTCATGAAGTCACACAGTAATTTATAGAGCTTCAGCTAGACTACAAATTTTGTCAGTGGCTGAATAGGGTTGTAGTTGAACAATTTTGATTTTCTTTTCCTTTATCATACTGCTATAGCATGCATTTTCTTTAAATCAGAAACCTACCACTCTAATTTACAATTCACGTTTAGGCTGTAAGTAACCTTTCAAATATTTAATCATAAGATCAGTCCACTTTATAATGCAATATCTACAGGATCAATATGGCATGATTGTTTTGAGAACAGGGGCTTACCATGTTTAGTCACTGGCTGAAGACTGACATAAGTTATTGCCAGCATACAAACTCTTCAGAAAAGATATTTTAACAACAAACAGAAAAACTTAATGAGAAACTTAAAAGAGACTAAAAAAATAAGGACCACATTAAAGAAAAAAAAAATCTTTTGAAAACTGCTTAGCTACCCACAAACCATGTTAATATATATTTTCATTTTCTGCTTGTGTGATGCCAACTTCTTGGAACATGAGATACTTTTATATAATCAGTTCATTCTACCAAATTACTACTAACAAGGTCATCACCTGCATATTAAGTGGGTGTTAATATAATTTAACAGTGTTTAAACAGTATTACTCAGAACTTCAACCTCAGAAAAAGCAGAATTAAATCAGAGCATTTTCCCTTCAATAAGTTGTTATTGCTAAATATATATATATATATGTGTATATATACATATATTTGTATTTAGAGATATATAATCTGTATATCTTCTTTTGAGGAACCCAAAACTACTTCACAGAAAACAAGCTTTCTGGTAAGATATTAGAAATGTTATGAAGTTGTGAATTATATCTGCAAATCATATTTAGATGTCTTGTGATCCTAAGTGTAGGTGGATTAGAGTGCTTTTTAAAAGATTATGTGGTTCAATAAGGTTTTTCTCAGCTACCAATTTTCAATTTTAAAAATAAAACATTTTCTGCTATTCATGAATGTTCCATATTCTATGAACAACATGTATGCTTCTACATTTTAACCAAATTTTCAAGTGGATATAAGCCACTTCTTCACTCATTGAAACACAAATCAGAGGTTACACAGATTCCCCCTGTCTCTGAAAAATATTTTTTTCATAAATATATTCACTTATGTGGTCTAAGCCTGACTTTTAATATTATTTCTACATACTTCTAAGGGTTTTAATTATAAATCAGAGTGAAAATATAGTAATAAACCCTTGAAAATGTTATTTCTATAATTCCCTAATAATATTGCTCTACAGTTTCCAGCTGATAAATTGCATTAATACTTTAAAAGAAGCACTGATTAGAGAAAGAGTTCATGCATTTCTTTTAGGTAAAGTGCTTGATCTCTGTGAGCTAAAACCACCATAACACAACATATTAATTACAATCAAGGTGCTATTTTCTTGCAGCAGGCCAGCTGTGTTCTATATTGATTGCAAAACAAGTTTCAAGCATTCAGGTCTTGAAGGGAAGTCATTTTTTATTTTTAAATTCTTAATAAAAGAGCAACTTCTCCCGCAGATAGGAGAATAAAGCTCTCTCTCACACACAGTGTAGCTGATTCTTAGCATCAAGTCTCAACACACACGAATGGCACAAAAACTGCCACATAAATAAACAATTATTTTTAAGTGCTAAGATAAAATATAGAAATTGTCTTCATCTGGATTACTTTTTTGGGAAACTTTCTCTTTTTTTCTGCCATGCTTCTAAATCCTTTATCAACCAGTGGCACATCCTTGTAAGGGCTAGGGTTTTTTTGCAGAAGTGTTTGTGTGGGCTAAAATCCAAGTTGTTATATTGATAAGAGAACTAAGGATTAAAGATTGCAACAGAAGTGAAAAAGGGAAGAGTTTTGGTGGAAGGAAGAAAAAAGCCAATCCAGTCAAAGTCATTACATGTCCAATCAATTACTGTTATTTCTAACCTGGGCCCTAGTTTCACATTCAGGATTAATGGCTACCTTTAGTGTCAATATTGGAAGTGATAATTGACTTTGGTCCCTTTTTAGTGTGCTTCCAGCAGGCTTCAAATTCCTTTCTAATTTGAAATATATCCTCAAATATAGAAAGTGGAGAGAAACAGCCTTTCTATACAAAATGCTTCAGGGTGTGCAGTTTTTAAAATACAAGGGAAAGAAAAAAAGAAGAAAAATGTTTAATGAAAAATCATAATCCTCTCATAAACAACACGAGTTGACACAATTTTATGTGATTTATGTGAGTAATGCATTTTACAGATAACTATTTTTTGTATTTTACAAATATTTACAAAATATTAAAAATATTTTACAAATATTCTTCCTGTATTTATGGTTTATATTAAATTTATTTCCTCCCTACTTTCCCTTCACCAAGTCAGAGAAGCAATTGGTCTCGCTAGGTTGATCCAAGCAAGGATATATTTTACAGGCTCTGTAGTAAGAACCTGGAGTCACAGATATGAAAGGGACTGTCAACAATAATCTTCCCTGGCTGGGGAAACATGCTTTACACTTTCTATGCAGCAGAAATAAAGACCTCTTGTGCAAAAATTTCAGCTAAAATCTCTCCCAGGTGCCAAGGACTTTCCGTTGTCCTTTGCAGGCTGGTTTTCTTGGGTCATGACTTGGTCCAGTCACGATTCTGCAGAGTTTGATTTTATTATTCTCACTTACATATTTTGTGACTTGATCAGCTTTCTTTGGGCCCTCTATCCCTTCATTGTTCTCCCCATGAACTGCAGTTCTGCAAATCCCATCACAGCAGGAGGCCTTGGGAATACAGCTGAAGTCCCTCGTCCTGAGTCGGCTGCAGGGACCAAGAGCGCCCCAGTCAGGCTGTCTGAGCTGTCTCCCTGCTTGCCCTGTGCTGTGAACAACTTCCTGATAAAACCCACTGCTGGGTCCCCCTCAAAGTTGGAAAGACCCATTGCTTATTCCCATGCATTCTTTCTCCTGAGGTGTGGTCTAAAGCAGGTAGAAAGACAAATTAAGCATGGTATGGAAATTGAGGATGTGGTACCACAGGGAAGAGAGGCAGGAGCTACAAAGTCTGGTATTCCAGCACTTAGGAAGTTGATGTACCTAAAACTGTACAAAATGGCCCTACTATGTATTACACATTTGCAGATGGTTTCAACCTGCAGGTAAAGACACCTGGCCAACCTCCAGGTAAAGATCATTAGAGCCCCAGTACATGACTCTCCTCGGGTAGTCAAACCTCATTGTTTTCCCATGTCAGTAGGAAGCTTTACCTATCCCACCTTCACTTGTGAAGATGTCCAAGCTGTGTAAACACAATAGGACATATGTTATTATGTGAATAAAGGCAGGGAAATATGATTTCAATTTTAATAGACTAACAATTCATGACTACATGTCCTTTCTCGAATTCCTTTAAGAGTGCAACTTCAATGTTCTCTTAATGAAAATGTGCTTGTAAATATTAGATACATATCTATGCAGTTTATGCAAATGTGCATCTGTACAAATTCACAGTAAAATATTAACTACACATATTTCACATATTTGATAAGTAGCATACTTAAACAATTTTTTTAATATTCCTCAATTTTACTTCTATGACTATAGGAACATAGGTCTGATTTTTTTTTTCTCAGTCATCTAATCAGACAATTATAATTTGGATTTGGCTATCAAAATATATTTTAGCTTGAAGGAAGGTATAATAACAAGATGAAATAAAATCAATTTGTACTCCAAAATCAAAATTACTTTGAGCAAAATAAAAAACAAGCTGACCCAATACCACACTCTGAATCTATTTCTTCTTATTTACAACCATTAACTGAAAACAATAGATCAATTTAAGAATAAATTATAAAAGATTTTAACTGTCTTCTGTCATTTTTATTGCATTCATTCTTTTTCTTTGGTTTGTGGTCGGTTTTTTCCTAGCTGGTTAATCAGAAATGATGATTCCTTCAGCAATTTTTCATTGACCCTGTGGGCTTACTAAGGTCAAATAGCCAAAGTCATTGTTTACATTCCTCACCACCTTTATTTACTTGACAATATTTACTTGCTAAGCAATATGGATTTCTGACCTGTACTGAAACCAATTACTTAAAAGAGCAAGGATGCTTTGCTCCTAGAGATGTAGATTTAAAAAATAAAAAAGAGAGAGAACCAGTCCGCTTGACCAGTCGTGCTATATGTCATGCCATTATAGACAGTATATGAATTGTCTGGGATATGAGACAGGAGATCAAAGCCCCCTCCATGAGGATTAGTCCATGTCTTGGCCATGCTGTTCCCATTGCCACAGTAACACCTAGAGAACCTCCTCTTTGTGCTGCAGCCATTCTCTGCTGTCTGCATGCAGAACCCAGCACAGCTACTTCAGGGTCCTGACACAGCAGGGTTTATGAGTATTTGCCTTAGACTGACTCCTAAATGTGGTAAGTACCTTCTTAATATTTAGTACACAGGTATTTTATTTGCTGTTCTCATTTTGAAAAGGACAACGCAAACACCTTTTTTTTCTTGTATATTATATTTTGTAAAGTCTTTTGAATTAACAAGTAATTTATATCCAATAAGACACTAATACCTGTTACTATACTGTGTCTTCTGCTCAGAATTTTGTGGTTTTCCTTCTTTGAGACATGTATGTTCTGAATACTTTTTTGGATAAGATAGAGAAAGCAGTTTAATTGACAGAGACAGTATCAAGGGGACAAAGCATCCTTTTCGTCCTGATAATCCATAAAATGTGTATATAACAAGATCTATTGAAGGGATTGAATATTCTGGTAACTGAAATGGAAAGCAACTTTGCTGCCCTCAGCTCATTTTATTCTGTCAAATAATTTCAAATGTCACAGATTCTGACAACAGGTACTGTGCCAAAAATGTCATAATTAGGTGAGAAACATAAGTGTAAATTCACTTCATCATCTTCTTTAGATCTCATGAACAATCTGTGGAAACAGAGATTTTAACAAACTTTCAGCTGACATGGAATGCCTTACTCTTTCTTCACCCTGAAATGTATTTCTATCAACTTCTTAAATATCCAAAGCAACAAAAAATGTCAACAAGCATTTGAAACTCTGAACTGAAGCCATCCAATTTAACTCTGGTCTGATTCTTCCATGTAGAGCCTCTAACTGAAATGCAGATGCCAATTTCCAATAGTTTATTCCATTAACACAACTTTCTCCATGTATAAATTATTTTTCAATCATATATATATATATATATATATGAACACTCAGTAGATATTCAGATCAGATTTTTCAGTGTGGCAAACAAATGAGCTCATTTTGACTACTTTGGGTAGTCTGTATTAAGTACAGAGTCTGCTTTTGGTGACCAATGAAGTGAATCTATCATTATGGTCTTTCTTATCTTTTATACCACACATTTATTTTGTCCCTGTGACTATGTAAAATGGTACCAATCTTTTAGCAGTAATGATGGAAAGAAACAGCATGAACAGGTTTATTCTGTTCATGCTATTTCTTTACATCATTACTGCTAGAAGAATGATGTACTTTTACATCATAAAAAGTAAAAGAATGATCAGGGATACACACAAAAGCCCTTCAGAATATCATAAACACCCTTCTCATCTGTGCTTTCACACAAATGTTTAAAAAATATTCCTAAACCAATGTATTTGTGTTTTACAGATCCTAAAAGACAGTCTCACTACATCTCTATTTAGAAGTCATCTCCACAAGCACAATGACCTTCAAGGGATTTTTGGTGTTAATGACACCAAGGCTCTATCAAGTGTTCTGATGTTACCACTATTAAAAATTTATATACCATAGTTAATACTCAGAGATATGGGGAACGTTCCTTTCTTACCTTTTCGTCAGGGAGAAATTCCAGTACTCTCTGCAGTCAATTAACAGTTAAACCTACCTGCCTCTTTCCCCATAGGAATGAATTTTCTATCAATGGCAAGTGACTGAAACTGTGACTGCAGCAGAGCAGTGCAGGAGAGAAGAGATAATGCCCTATCAAATCACTTTCAGTGTTGGAGATTATAGGAACACCCAGGGCTGAACTTCCATTCAGCAGAAGTCGTCCAAGAAAAAAGGATATAATGAGAGACTTCATCTTAGAGCAGTATGCTCCTCAGCAAGAAAAGGCTGAAATTTATCTAACAGACTGCTGCTTATTTCCTGGGAGATGTTTGAATTGACTTTAGAGATAGCTGACTTGTTATTCCACTGGCAGGGGAGAACAGAGAAAACAAAATGAAACCAAGCTAGAGTGAGAGCTAAAGGAGAAGTAATGCTGTACTTAGAGGGGGATTTTCTTGTCTGCCTCAAAAAAAAAAAAAAAAGAAAAAAAAAGAAAGCAATTGCTTTTTACTTTTTCCCAGCCTTTGGGTTTTATTACAATAAACTTATTTCACTTAAAAGTTCACCTACTGCTGCCAGACTCTCCATCACCAAACAGCCCAGGGCTGAAACAGGGCATGGATTCTCAGCTGTGGCAGTCTGAATTTCAGGACTGAGTCTTCTGTAAGTGTCTGGGTCTGCATCCACCAAGGAGCTGGACAAGGATGGGAGTGTACCCCTGGCAAGTGCAGACTGGAGTGCTTTTGAGGCTGTTTGCATCATCTCTGTTTGTATCACCCCTACCTTAGCAGGAAAGGATATGAACAAGAGAGTGGCAATAAAAATACTTTCCAGAAACTAAGAATACATTTAGAGGAGGTTGGATAATATTTATCCAAACCACAGCAACAGTGCCAAGATGTAAATATTAGATATAAAATATTAATGATGGTTGATGGTCCTGTGAACAGCAAAGGTAACACAAAGGCTTACATGACCACCAAAATGTGAGTTAAGTTTTATACCTTTCCAGAGAGGGCTGGTCAATCTCCCCAGGATTCTGGAAATGTAGCCTGGCTGGTGTGGCTGAACAGCTGATGTCACTGAATCAGAGATCCATCTGCCAATGGAAGTGTGACTTAGTAGCAGCACCCATGATGTGAGTTGGAATGACCCTTTTTCACAAGAGCTCATCCTAAATCAGCATGATAGATATGTTGAGTTGAGGATACTTCATACACATCTCTGAACCTGAGCAAGCTGGGACAGAAATTGGTTACTCTGGAATTCCTTCCAGTCTTCTCAGGAGCTGATGACCAACACACAGTGAAGGGAACTGCAGCAAACATGCTGACCTTTGAAACAATCTGTGACATCCTGCTCCTGCCGTGTCTGTTGTGATTCCCTGATGGCTTTAGGTGCCTGTTCTGTCCTTTTGGTCCCTAACAAAGTGACCTTACCCTAGCAAGTACAGACACTCTCTGATGGTCTTTCTACTCTCAAACTAACCTCCAACTATATGTTGATACAAGACTGCAGACAAGTGTGCATGATATCTTTATTTTTGTACTGGTAGTAAACCTTCACTGACAATTCTGTAGTGCCTGCTCTGACCACCCACTACACCTAATCTTTATCCATGCTGAACTAGAGGTGCTTTCTGGGCAGTCTTCACACCTCTGGAAAGAAGACTGTCAGTGTGACAGCTGTCTGCAAAGGGAGGCAGGAAAGTGAGCAATGAATCCTGAGTATGAGACAGAATTCTTCAATTCAATTTAACATTTCTGCATGCGATTTATGTTTTCACTTGCTTTTTAGTGGGATGGTGGTAAGATATTGGGGTTTTTTTCTTCCAGAATTTTGCTACAACTTTGATTTTGGAAAGTATTACAATCCTTTCTTGATTAAAATTTTTATTTGAACTACTATTTAAAGAAATTGAATATTTGAAGTAGCATTCTGAAATATGTTTGCCTATAATATATTGAAGTTCAACTAAATAAGTATTTCAGAATATCATAAAAGGAGCAGGATTTCATTTTAAAGAGAGGCTATTTAGGGATTTTCTATTATTATTATTATTATTGTTGTTGTTGTTATTGTTGTTATTTTGATACTCTTGCTCTGTCCCAGAAACCATTCAGCAAAAGTAAAAGACAGTTTTTAATCAGACACTTTTTTAGTCTCTGCCTGTTACTGAGTGGAGATGTACTGAGCTATAGCATCATAATTCATCAAAATAACTGTTCAGGAAGAATGTTGATAACCTTGTTATTTCTGCTTCTATTCTCTTACTTGCTTTACACTGCCTAATAATCCTTGTCATGTTATTTTTCGTTATTTATAAATGTGATAGAACAGGCAACATAATCTGTTCTGTGGGGTCCAACATTCACATGCAACAGTAAGCCAGAGGAGATTGTGCACATCTACAAAACCAGCAACTGTTGTAAAATAGAACTTCTCATGTTTCATTCTTGTGTCTTAGTTCTATATTTAGCTGAAGTATAGAGTCATGCTAATAATTTTTCTTTGTTTTATCTTTTTTTTTTAAGATTATCTCATTTCTGGATATTTTTATTTTCTTCCTTTTAGAGTGGTGTATCAAAGCAGGATGTCAACACTGCTATTTCCTGAAGGATAACAGTGGCCACCCAGTTACATCTACAATGACTGTCATGGTTCAAAGCAAACAGAATGACCAGTGAATCAAGCAATTCTCATTAGTGATAGTGTTACTCTGCTGGATAAATACTCACACAGTGAGAGTATACCCTCAAGAATTTGAAATTGAAAACATGTATGGGTTTTCTTTCCTAAAACTCTGAGGACAATGGAGTATTAAATGCATGATATGCACACACCCATTGCTCATATGTTCATGTGTGGCTCACATGTCAAATACAAACATTTTGTAGTTGATGTGAGTGCCAAACTAAGTCATGCATCTTGCTTATGCAAACTTCTTATATGGACTAAACCTGGAAGGGAAATTGAGACCTTTTTAAAGTATTTGTTTAGGAAAAAAAAAAATAAAAAGATGTGTAGATAATCATTAGTATCTTTTCCCTTATATCAGAATCTACCAGTGCTCATCACTCTTGGGGAAGTTGCCCACTTGTAAACACATCTGCACAGTCTGAAACTTATATTAGAGCTTTCTGCTTTCCTGTTCCCAGTACTGTGGTTGAAATATGGGAGAAAAATATCCTGACAATGAGAGAGTTCACAAAGCCCAGAAGTCTTTAAATGCTCTTCTCTTATCTTTCAGAAAGGGTAGCCTTTTGGAAGAATTCATAGAAAAAATATTCAATCAATTTCTTACAAATAATGTATTAAAAATTGTTGATTGAGCAAGAGAATAGCAAACAGATTACCAGTTGTTGCCTGGAGTGTTTGGTTGCTGTGCTATTAGTACTGTTGTACCTCTGTTTCAGGAGAATGCACAACCAAAATGAGAGTGCTGAACCCACCAGAACGTTGGGAGATGCAATTCTGGAAAGGAGGACTTTCAGCATCACTCTGCAGCATAGCAGGAACATCCACAATACATGGCACAGTTACACTGATGCACAAGTTTGTCACTGAGACTGATGCTGGATCTTCTCTAGTCCAATGGGGAAGATAATTACTTTTATCAAAATTAATCTAAATCTGCATTAATTTAAGGGTTAGGATGAAGGTTAAATACAGCTTCAAATTGTCGCATCTCAAACTTGTCAGACTAGACAAGCCTTAACAACTGAAGTGATGATTGATTCATATGAAAGAAAAAGCTGCTGCTCTCAATATTGCTGAGGTTGCAAGGTACATGTGGAGATCATCTAGTCAAAGCCCTCCTTTAAGGAGCCAGAGCAGGTCACTCCAGTTGAGTATCTCTTAGGAGAAAGACTCCATAACCTCTCTGAGGAACAAGCTCCACTGAGCAATCACCCTCACAGTTAATATTTCCTCATGTATAAATGGCTTTTCTGTGTTTCAGTGTATTTTCTGTACTTCCTCCATGAGGTATTTATGCACCTTGATAAAATCCTCCCTAAGCCTTCTGTATTCCTCATGTGTCATGGGCTCAAAGCCCTTAACCACTGAGTAGGTGTTTGAAGGAATTACCCCAGTATTTCCCTGTCTGTTTTACAGAGGCCCCCAGCACTGGTCCAGCACTCCAGGTTTGTCTCACCAGGGCTGAGTAGAGGGGAAGGACTGTCTCCATCAATCTGCTGGTAAAACTCTCTCTAATGGACCCTGGGAGACTGCTGACCTCGATCCCTGCTGGATCACACATGACTTGGTATCACTGAGGGGCCCAGGTACAGGACTTTGCACTTCCATTTGCTGTAAAATAAGAGATCCTTGTCTGCCCATGTCTCCACCCTGACAAGTGTCCTGTGAAGAGCAACAAAATCTTCTGGTCCACCAACCATTTTTCTGCAAACTTGGTGAAGGTGGATTCTCTCTCATCATGCAGGTCACTAACTGAGATGCTGAACAACACTGGTCCCAGTATCACTCTGACATACACACAAAGGGCTGTAGTTTTCCTAACCTCACCCCTGCAAGGCTGGACACTATCTCTATATTCTTCCTAGATCACTTACCCCTGCTTCCACTCACTGTATGCTTTCTTTACATGTGTCAGTTTTGTCCAAAGCTACTTGTTCATCTCTGCAATCTTCTTTGTTTGTCTTCTTGCACGTAGGCTTGCAGGAAGTGATCCTGGAAATCAACAAGATTTAATTATGAGTATTTGATGTCTAACATCCTGCTCTAAAGACATTCCTAAAATTATCTTTGCATTATATGTTTTAAACAGTGAAGGAATGTCACCATCATATTTTCTGAAAAATCCTCTTTGCCCAGGATTCTTCTCTGGGGAAGCTGAGAAGCCTCAGAGGAAAAGGAAAACAATATTATCTCATTTACTTCTCCTGTGGTTTGCTGCTTTGGAATGTGGTTGGAGATTGTTTATCCAACAGGTGATTGTTTGATTGGTTTCATGTGAATTGTTTTAACTTAATGATCAATCATGGTCCAGCTGTGTCAAGGCTTTAGCGAGAGTCACGAGTTTTTCTTTATCATCTTTTAGCCTTTTGTCTGTATCCTTTCTCTATTCTTTAGTATAGTTTTAGTATAGCATTCTATAATATAATATAACATAACATAATATAATATAATATAATATAATATAATATAATATAATAATAAATTAGCCTCCTGAGAACATGGAGTCAGATTCATCTTTCCTTCCAGTGACAGGGACCCCAGAAAATACCACAAAGAAAGAATAAGATTAGATTATTTTTTTTCATTACTTAATTATAGTGATTGGCACAATAATTCTGTGGAGTATTTCCCCATTGTTTTTTTCATTAGAATTCCCACTTGATGGGGCAAAAAAATCTGGTAATTTTATTAAATGGTAGTTACCATCAATATCTGCCCTTTGAGATGTTTCTTCATAATAAATCTAAATCCTCTGGATTTTAAATGGCTTAAATAGGCTAATTGAGCACTTTTATGCTTACCTTTGGCTTTAAAAGCTTTCAAAAAACATCCTTATCTTTATAAATTCCATAGTAATGAATTCTTATCATTCATTACTAAAGTAAATGTAGTGAATTTACTGAAATAGTATTTTGTATTTGTTCTCCAAAGCAAAAATCTTAGGATTGTGGAAAAGTTTGTTATAAACAATGATTTTAAAAGATTAGGAAAAGATTAACCTTTTGCATTTTTTTGCCTTGTGACTGCCAAACTATTATAGCTTCATTGTTTTTTTCCTAAAAGAATGAAACTTATGAATGAGAAGAACAGTAAATGATGAATAACAGACCCATAAAATTGTTCAGGAATACTGGGGTTTTTGCATGCAAAACTAAATATTCATACATTGAGCAGTAATTTCCTAAATATTCATGTTGAACAAAAACTTCTCTGCATGAGTTTTTGCTAGCAATGAATATTAAGGAGCAGGAACCCAATCTGCAGAAACAGCTGTGCAGAGCTGAAACCAATGTTCACTTAACCCTCTTTTGGTAGTAGATGTACAGCTCAATTTATCAGGGATATTACACTCCTTACTTATCACTTCATCAGGATGCACATATACACAGGCAGAGCTCTTCTATTCCTTCTCCACAGCTCTGCCAGCTGCCATAAATCAGTGTTTAAGCTCTTGCCCCACATCCTGGTGTTACACAGAACTTGAGGTCTCGGGAAAGCAAGCAGAGGGTAACTAATTTGATTTCCAAACTGTTAGACTGGAATTAGATGAAGCATTTTATAACATCCATTGGCTTTCACTTTCTTGTAACAATCATTAAAGACCAAGTTCCTCAGTGCAGTGTTAGTGATTTACAGGATTGAAACGTTTTGTCATTTTTGGGAAGTTTGAATTTGTGAAGTAGAACTCTTGGTGTTACCGAGTAAAGGATTAATGCTGTCAGGCTAGGTGCATTACAACGCTGATCCTCCAAGAGCTACATTTGATTTGGCTGAGTGACTTCAGCAATTTCACATGGAACATGACCTTACAAGAAGAATAAAACCAGCCAGTGAATGAATAAATTGTTAGCCCAGGTAGCAAATTTGCAACAAACTGAAGAAGGAGTAGATAACCAAAAGGATAATTGTACTTTCTTACTAGTAAAATATCTGGTGGTTATGAATAAAGAAAAAAATTGTAAAATCTTTTTTTCTGAGTTTGATAAAAGCATCTTAAGGCTTCTGCCCTAGCCATGGATCATAATTTAACCTCAGCCAGCAACCAAGTTCCACACAGATACTCACCCACTCACCCTCAGTGGGGTGGGGAAGAGAACTGGAGGAGGGTAGAAGTAGAGAAAACTCATGGATTGAGATAAAGACATTTTAACAGGGAAACCAAAAGCCTTGCTCAAAAGTAAAGTAGAACAAGGAATTTTGTTCATCACTTTCCATGAGCAGGCAGGTGTTTGTCCATCCCCAGGAGGGCAGAGCCCCATCACATGTAATGGTGACTTGGGATGACAAATGTCATCACTTTGGACATCTCCCACCCCTTATGAATCCTCATCTCTCCCACTGCTGGGATGCTGTGAGAGACAGAAAAGCCTCTGACCCTGTGCAAACACTGCTCAGTTATAATGGAACACCCCTGAGTTACCAGCACTGTTTTCAGCACAAATCCAAAACACAGCCCCACACCAGGCACTGTGAAAAATGTTAACTCTACTCCAGGCAAGTACAACACACCATTCAATATGCACAGTTTAAAAAGAGGTGGAATCTGCCACAGGCCTATTGATTTGATATGTGACTGAATGCATTTCTTATAAGCTAATTTGACATCTTAAGTAAAAAAAAAAAAATATCCTAAATTACATATAGCTCCATTCTACAAGTTAGTTGGTTTTAAACAGCTTCAATGAATGTTAAAGATTACTATCAACAGTTTATAGTATGCGTGAAGTACATAAATATCTGTAATTTTCAAGTGTTCAAATGCCTGTTTTCCTTTCAGTTATTTTAACACTAAAAGTCAGTAGCAGAAAACTCATCAAGTAAATATAGATTGTGAGAAACTGGAACATTAATGGTTAATAACTCAAACCAATCAACCAGTGTTTTTTCAGGGCTGGGTTTGCAGCCCTTGAGGGGGAATGGGACAGTTTTTGGGTGTGTGCTGTTGAAACCTCTGATTCTCATAAGAGCACTCACTACTGGTGGCTACAAGCTGGGTTTTGAGCCAGGTAAGGGAGAAGGCCAAAAAGAAGCAGATACTGGAAGGTGGGATATTGCTTTTTATCATGCCAATCTCCTCTATCGCTGAACTGGATCAGCTGCAAAACTCTGCCCCACCCTCCAGAAGGTACCAGGACATTCACATGTAGGTCTGAAGGCATTTGTGCCTTCTGATGGAGCAAAACTGGCTCAGCTATACTGACATGAGCTGTCTTCTCTCAGAAGGGGTCAAAAATAACGAAAAGGCATTAAATATACCTCCAGACTCATTTCTGGGGCCTTCCATCAAAGGACTTTTGGATTTTTGCACAAAATCCAAAATGTTGCAGCAGATCTGCAGTACTGCAGCAGATAGTGTAAAACTCTTCCACCAGGGGAGGCACCTGGGTGTTCTCACAGAAATCTGAGCTTTATTAACCCATTGAACTTTGTGTTCTGTGTGCTTTCCCTCACCCTCAACAGATCAAGACTGTGACAATCACTTTGATCACTTTGGACGTCGAAATTGCAGCAATCAAGTCTCGCTGCTGGGTCCTCAGGCAATGATATCTTGCTGCTCTTATCCTTTCTTTCTCTTTCTTTCTTTTCTTTATACATTTTCTGAAGTGTTAGTTTTGTATCAATGTAGTACTATTGATAATAACCAAAATGGCTACATAATAATTTCCACTGGGAACAAATTGTTCCAAAAGAAACCCTTCATACATACATATGTATATACATGTATATATATATATATATGTACACATCTATGAAAACATGTTAATATGATAAGTCACTGTCATTTCACTCTAGTTCTCCCCAAGTGATCTATTAACAAGAATCTGAGTTACCCCTTCAGGAGAGGGTCACAATAGATAGTTGCAAATTAGAGCTGAGAAGTTGTGGTGAGAAAGTTCCTGATGGATTCCTCCAGGAGGTTAATAGAGAAGTGCAGTTTCTGAGATCCAGCCTAGCTAATTTCCCTAATCAGTCTCCTGATTTCATTATTTTTACAGGCAATTATCTCAGATATTTCTAGGAGAAAACACTCTTAAGATAAATATAAGTACTTTAGTTAAAAAAAAAATAAAAAGCAAAGGATAACACTGACATTAGCTTTAAGACTTCTGATAGATTTCAAACATAAACAAAGAATTTAAAAATCTTATATTTAAAGGAATCAAAGATTATCTTACTTCAGATTCCGAAGTGGTTAAAATTTTTAAATTAAAAAAACCAGCAAAGAAATAAACCAAAACAAAACAAAAGGATAATGCATTTTTTAATCTACTTTCACAATGAAATTCTAAAGAGATTTTATGCATTATGAAATGTTTTCTACCAACATTTCCTTTTACAAAATATTTATTTAACTTATTTGATGAAAGTGCTCAGTTTTCTGCCTCTAAAAAGTCTGTTTAATCCTGTAATTTTAATTTTATATACTCAAACTTCTAATATATTTAAAATAATATAGAGAAAAATATGGAAAAGTTTAGAAATATACTTCAAAATTACAAAAAAAAGAGTGAAGATGTTTTTTTCTACTATGTCTTCCCCTTTTATAAATACACTCTATTCTGTCTCCACATTTTGATAAAATACTATTGCATTATGTAATCCATGTGTTTTTTAATCACATTTCAGTGTTACTATTTCAGCTTGTCCCCTATCCCTAAAATGTTCAATTATTTCTGTTATATTTTTTCTTGCAGTAGATTTTTTAAAAATTATAATAGCCATTTATATTATGAAATAACATTAGCATTTCACAGTTTGAGTAGCTTTGAGAATTTCTTGAGCTTTACCAAATTACTCATTCATTGTCCTGGATGGGTAATATAAAATTTTCCTGTAACTATTTTAAAGCATGTAAAGTCAAAAATAAATTTAAAAAAACCAAGCTTTTTACAATAGAAGAAGACTTCTCATGATTTTTTGTTGCTGTTTTTAAAATGAGTTATAAGAATTGAGGATTATGTCAGATTACTTTGAAGAAAATGCAGATCGAGCCTTCTAGAAAAACACTGACACTAATAATTATGAAAGCAATTAAATATTTAATTTGTCATTTCACTTCTGAAAATGCCAAGCTCTATTAAACCACTATAAAGACAGATTACATCATACTTTTAAACTTATGAGCTTTCAAATGGGGGTTGTTAGCTCTTTGTCAATAAAAAACCTTAGACAAAAATTTTCACTAAATTTTATCCATTATCTCCTTTATAGTAATCAATATTCACACATTAATTAAAGAAAATTTTAAAATGTTTTGTGCAAAATAGATAGGAAATATTATGCCTTAAAGAGAACTCAATATTTTCATTTAACTGAAACTGAGTTCCACTGCAACCTATTAGACTTTTCAAAGGGTAAGAAGATTTGATCGTGCAAACTTCCAGTGGTATCTGGTCTAATCTGTGCTTTCTTTTAACTATAAACAGCCTCATGAAAATATTGCCAATTAGAGGGTTTGAGAAAGAAGTAAAACATACCCAAAACTGATGGAGAGAAAAGAATATCAACTAAACTGACACATTGGGTGGTTTACTTTCAAAGATTTTGCATACATGTTCTGACGGTATTAACTCCCTTTGTAATTCATTGTGAAGAGTCAACCATCTAAAAGGAAATTGTTTCTCTGTACTCAGGTGCTGTTTGCATTAAATTACTGTTAGCACAGAATAAAAAAAGAACTTTGTTACAAGCCACAATCTCCAAACAATGCCATCGCTGGAAAATTTTAAAAAGCGCAAAATAAAATCTATTTAATCATGCCTGAGGGTTGCAGTCACCCTACATACTGAATGTTTGTATACAAATAGATTTTGACAGGTAATTTCACTGAATACTCCACCCCCATTTTAATTTTATGGATCCAGTCCTATATCCAATGAAATCAACTGGCAGTTTGCAGTTGATTACCACAGGAATTTGGTTCACTGGCCTCTGAGAGCAGGGGAAAGTAAGCAGATTTGGCAGCACTTCGAGTTGTTGAACATCCCAGACAACCCTTGGGAACATCAGGTCATGGTCTCACTTGCGCAGCTTCAGCTGACATGGAGTACACAATGGGTTTGGGAGCACTGCCTGAGCCTGCCCATGTGTAAGTTAAACTTCTAGATGGCAAGAAAAATTAGGAAAAATAAAATGGAAAGGAAATGTGTATCCATGTAGGAGCTTCAATAAACCAATGCAAATGGCAGGAGAAAACGGACATTGAAAATATTTCGGAGGAAGGAAGCACATCCTCAGTCTCCTTTCCTGACTTCTGGGCTGTGTCAAGTCTGCCTCCTCCTCACTGAGTTTCCAAGATGATTTGACGGACTTCTACTTTTCCAATTACATCCTGTTCCAGGCCAGTTGTCCTGAATTACTCGGTGGTGGCATCGCTCTCTCTGCCTAAGGGAGACCTTGGTGCTCAGCACCAGACACACCAATCCTCACACTCCTGCTGCAGTCCATGGAACAGGATTTACATTTCCATGGATTTCCTGTTACTACCCGCTGTATCCTCTTCAGCTATATAAAAGCTAGGGCACAGGTTTTGGTCTGAAATGTGTCTTTTATCTGGAAAGTTTCTGAATGTGAAGGAAAGAGAAAAAAAAGCAATTGAAACAGGCTAGAACCTTCCAAGAGGGAGAATGAGATCCTGGATCTTTAAAAAAAGTTAGTATTTTCTTTTATGTCCTCTAATTTACAGTGAAATTCTGCACTCATAGCCCAACCAAAATTCGATTGGACTCTATACTTAGTGGCTGTTAAATTACATCTATAATTAATATACACAGAAAATATGAATAAGATTAAAAATGTCAGCATTTGTTTGAAGTGGCAGAAAATTTAACATGCATTTAAAATTACATTTCTATTCCATTTTATTGTAAAGCTCTTTGTTTTATTAAATTATATCTTGAGGCTCTATTGAGAGCCATATCCTGGTTTCACAACTTTTGACATTAGAGCTTGTCTAAAGATTGAAGAGCAAACACTGAATACTTGTTTCTATATAATTTACAGCTTTCAAAGGAATTGTTTGCTTTTTCTGTACTGAATAATTGGAAGGAATACTTTGGCTTATTTAGTCAGCATACTTAACACCCATTAATAATACCCCTGATGGAATGGTATCTGGATTTATTTATTTGAATAAAGTAAGATTTAAAATTTAATTTTTTTAAAGCATAAAAAAAAGGATGTTAGTTCAGAAATTCCAGTGTTTGAATAGGTTTTTTTTGTGATGGTTTGCTGTAGAACAACTTTGACATGAATATCCACCACAATCTTTTGATTTCATGCAGTTCTTGCAATGTAGAGTAACAGACACTAATGTTCATTAGCAAAAATATTTTTCATCCTGTGGTTGGCCACTGGAAGAGGTTCTTCAGGGAAGTGGTCACAGCACCAAACATGGCAGAGTTCAAGAAGCATTTGGACAATACTGTCAGGCACATGGTGGGATTTTGGGCCAGGTGTTGGATTGAGATGATTCTCGTGTGTACCTTCCACCTCAGGATGGTCTATGATTCTATGATTATTTACTATAATCCATAATATATAAATGAAAAAATTCTAACCATTGCAGAGGGAGCTAACAGAAGTAGAGGTGGCTTTTCTCAGCTATTAGGATTATCAGTATTGGCTGAAAAACTATAATCTTGTGTCTATTCAAAGAAATTTACTACATAGTCTTATAAATTCCCTTCATTCATCATTATTAATCATTAAAACATTAATTGCTGAAAAATTATCCTGTATTTTCTGCCAACACCAAAAGCCTTGATACTATATGCAAAACCAGTGGAAATTAATGTGTAAATGGATAATGACCTGATCCTAGGTTAGACAATAAGTTTCTTCTCGTTGTAAACGAATGTTATGACCCTTCCACTCAGCCTCTCAAGCAACAGGGCAAAATAGAAGTATCACTGACTTTCACTTCTGGAGGCAACACACAGCTCTAACTTTAACATTTAGGGATTTTATTCACTGCATGTGACATTTTGATACCTAATTAAATTGTTCTTTAGAGAAAGAACATCATAAAGCTGGCTTCAAAAGACCATGAACCTTATTAGTTAAGTACTTGCTCTTTAAAAAGTGCATATTTTATGGCAGAAAAGTTCTGGGGGGTAAATTTTCAGTATAAATGAATTTCAGATATGATTTTTCAAAACTGTTTAAAAGGCTGCAGACAGAAGATCATAGACTGTATCCAGTTTGTTTTCAGAGTGTATTATTTCAGAACAAACAGCCATCTTTACAATGTCATTTTCCTAATTAAATATTATATCTATTTAATTATACTGTGCACTATCTTCACCTCATTACATACATGTATATATATATTTGTTATATAAGAGAATACCATTAAGTCTGTGTAAATAATCTATGAGATGCAGAAGACTATTAGTCTTCCATTTATTTACCTTGGAGAGTTCAGGCCACAGAAAAGCTTTATTTAGTCAAAAACTGTCAAAAAGAAAAGCATTTGTTCAAAGAGATATGAAAGATGAGGCACCAAGGGGAAGATTACTGTCTATAGTTCATTGCCCTACAACCTACAACCTCTCACTAGCTGTTGTTAAACATGCAATCCAAATAAAGAGAGGATTGTACTATTTCTGCTATTGTCTAATAAAGTAATCACAAAAACATTCCTTAAATTTTTCAGAAGTCATTTTCATAAGTTTTCAGATTTATCAGATATTTTAGCAAAATCAGAAGTCAGTATTTACTTTTCATACCTTTTGAACTCACACAGTATGCCCCCTCCCCTTTTTTAATCTGTACACTTTTTAATGTGAATTAACAATTTATTGCATTCAGAGTGTTTTATCTCACTGCTCACTTGATGTTCCCATGGGACATAAATGAACTAGCAGGCATTTTTTACTAAAGAAAAAAAGCAAAAGAAAAAAAGATAAGTCTGCTTTCTCTTTTTCTTTCTTGCTTTCTCGGTACTGAATCCAGAATGGTAAATACCAGTCAATAGCTTCTATTTTAGATAAATACAAAATAACGAAAAACTCCAGTGGAAATCTATAGTTAAATTGAGATTCTTGATTTAAATGCAAATTTGGATGTGGGGTTTATTTTGTGGCATAAATCCATCATTAAGCTGGCTCAAGGTCAGACTAGAGAGCTGAGCAACCTGATCCAGGTGAAGATGTCACTGCTCACTGCAAGTGAGGTTGGACTATCTGACCTTTAAAGGTTCCTTCATACCCAAACTCTTCTACTGTTCTATTTTAATAGACTTCTGACCTGTGCTGAACAGGAAACATATATCAAACACCTAGTTTCTGGCAGTTTCAGTAATAGATCAGAGAAATCTTCCTTCATTTTCTTTTATTAGGATCATGTGATGATCCTAATATACCATATCTGTACAAATGTCGTCTTCGTTCATTTTAATTCAAAAATGTTACTCTATGGTATAATTATTTAGACAATTTCTCTCTTCTACTATTGTGCATTTGGCACTAACCTATTACTTAAATCTTCCCACTTTCTTCTGCATGTCTGCTCATTTTTCAGAATTCAATCTGTTTATCTAATTTAACAAGACTGTCCTGATTGTAGATCCTGTCTTCCAAAACAGCTGCTATCCTGCTTAGTCTGTGGATCAAGATGAAAATTTGAAAACTGCAGCATGAGGTTTAAGGTTTTGCTAGGACCTACTGTTTTTCTCTTTTATTATATTATTTGTGGGTAGTTTTTTTTATTTTCATCTTGTTTGGAGTTTGGAATGTTTCTATTTTTCTAATATTCACCTGATTATTAAAACAAATTTAAATTAGTTAGGACTATGGATATTTTTTTTTCTGTGTAGGATTCATTCTAATGAAGCAGCTCAGTTTGTCTCAAAGTGCACAAAATGAATTTTCCTCTGTATTTCACACATGCTGTGACACTGTTGGTGAAAGATCTTACAACATGGGCCAATCAAAGTGAGACGTTCACTCAGAAAAAATGTTACTTGTCATAGATATTGTATTTATGTTTATTCAGAAGCACCATAATCAGAAGCAAATGGACAGAAAAAAAATTCTGCCTCTTACCAATCCCTCTACAAAGTTCACCCTTAGTAACTCCACCCTATTTTTCTCAGCTGAAAACACATTTTGGAGTGATTTTTGTCTATTTTTAGAATAGACATACTGGGTCAAAAGTCTAATCCTGTGGTCTGCAAGATATACATTAAAAGAGTGCAAGCAAGAGAAAGTGTTTGCTACAGTAAGATGTGACTTCAGCCACCCTGAGGCTTAGACCCTTCCTGAGCCAAATGTGATAGCTTTGTGTTTAATAAGCTTTAATGGGTTCTACATCTACGAATTTGTCTATTTAGTTTTTTTTCCAAGCTCAGCTGTAAAGTTTTCATGTGCTGTAGCAGCCAGTTCTGCAGTGATCAAAAAGGGCTGAAAGGTGGGAAATACACATTAAGGAGCAAATACTTGAGCTTAAAAGGAAGAACTATATCCATCATCCACAAAAGGCCACCAAGACGGTCAGAGGAATGGAGTCCCTCTCAAATAAGGGAAGGCTGAGAGAGTTTGGATTTTTCTGGAACAGAGGAGGCTTCAGGGTGACCTAATTGTGGCCTTCAGTACCTGAAGAGAACCCACAGAAAAGATGCAGAGAGACTATTTACAAGGGCCTGGAGTGACAGAACAAGAGGGAATGGCTCCAAACTGACGGAGAAGAGGTTTAGGTTAGAAATTAGGAAGAAATTCTTTACTGTGAGGGTGGTGAGACCCTGGAACAGGTTGCCCAGAGAAGGTGTGGATGCCCCATCCCTGGGAGTGTTGAAGGCCAGGTTGGATGGGGCTCTGAGCAACCTGGTCTAGGGGAAGGTGTCCATGCCCACAGCAGACCCTTAATAGATCTTGTTTCAATAATCAATGTCATACTTGGCAGGCAGGTTCAAAAGATTCCAAGGCGATGCAAAAGTTCACAGTCTAATTCTGCTGTTGTAACTGAGGAGAGCAGGGAGTTGCATGCAAATCAATATTACTTAATCAATACAAAAAGAAGTGGAAGATTTCATAACACTGTCATAAAGTAACACTAGAACTTAAGTGTCAACAGATCTCAAAACTAAATGCTAGGGCTAAGATAGCAGTTGAATTTTATTTTGAGAAAAATATATAACCTCTTATCCTCAAAATCCCCAAACATCACAACAGTCTCTCAAAACTGTAATTAAAACACTGCCTCATTCATCTTGTTTGAATCATTCTGCCCACTTAATTATATTTTGGAGGTATTCCCTCTGAGTGCCATTTTTCTGCACGTTTCCTATTATCTCCATCTGGAGTTTGTTTACCAAAACTTGCTCCATTTCTCCCAGGCTTCACTAAAATGGATTAATGATGTTCATTACAACATATGATATTTGCAGGCTTTACCTTCCCTTCTGCATGGAGACAATAATACCGAGCTTTTCCTCAGGTTTCCTTTCAGTCTATTCTTTCAGGTGTAAAGCAAACCAGTCACAAACCATTGCAAAAGAAGAAGTATGAGAAGATATTGCAAAAACAATCTCCATTCATTCATTAATTTAAAAAAAATTTTAATGACACATCTAAAATTATATATATATATATAAAAATATATTTGTATGAACTGTTACACTTAGACTTACTGCTTGAAGCAGCCTAACTGGAATGAGCAAAATACATCATTATTTCTGTGTAACATTTGTACAGCAGGAACAAGATTTTACTAGCCCAGAATTTAAGATGAGATCCTTCTATTTTTCTTGCACTTTCCTGCTGTAATGGTCTAACAGCAGTCTAAATAAATTCAAACAGCAAGAACTGATGAGGAATATTTTCTAAGATCTCCTTGTTAATTCTTTTTTCTTTTTTTTTCCCTTATTGATCTGCTGAGTTAAAGCGGAGCATACTCTCTTACTGTTTATTCTAACTGTGGAACTTTTCTGTAACACATTTTCCATTACTTGGGTTAATAAAGATATCATGCCTGTGTTTGGTCACCCTGTCCATATGAGTAATGTGGGGACATAGGGAATGGAAAAGGGAAGAAAAAGTGTGGGAAGAAGAAAGAAATAGGCAAAGACTCTCTGAACTCTATATTTAAAAGCCTAAAACCCCTAATCTC